>JBAMYA010091487.1:0-21710 GCA_037176975.1 Arrhamphus sclerolepis | reverse complement strand
GTGTTCTCTGCCGGGTCATTTTGGACCCGTAACACCACAAGTGTAACTTTTTTATTTTGAGACCTTTAGAATTTCCTAAGGCTTCATTTAATCCTCAGACATGAGGATTAAATGAAGCCTCATTCGAGGATAAGAAAGCAAATGGTGCTTTTTACACACTTGAAAACGGGTCCATTTGGACCCGAACACAATATAAGGGTTAAATAGATTTTACGTCTGACATAGACACTGACTTCATGGTTCAAATGCACAATGTTCTCCCCCTTAGAGCACTGATTGTTTTTATATCCACACATTTCGCTTGATGATGTCTTAGCTTAATTCGCAGTGCTTCACGTAAACGTTCAAGATGCTCCCGTGCTCCTTTACTGAGATGTTTATTTCACAACCTAGCTCACATGTCCTCCTCAGCTTTCATATTATAGTAAACAGACCTACATTGCTGTCAGCTGGTATCATTTTCCAACAAACTTCCAGAGCCGCCTGCATTGTTCTTAGAACAGTAAACCAGGTAGGAAATAAGATAATACAGTTCTTCTGAGGATGCGTTATGGATGTACAGTGTAGTCACAAATGGGAAAATTGTTGCCATTGCAAGTCAAAACAACAGTTTAAAAAAATTTCATTACTTCAGTAATGTTCGTACTGTGTGCAAACTTCACCTTTTCTCCTTTTATAGCTTTGCTGGACTTCTTATACTCATGCTTACTTCTTCTTCACGTTTATCCACATTTTCCTGTTTCCTCCTTGGTGTATTTGAAGCTACAAGCTGCAGCATCACTGAGCCAGACATACAGCATCATGTTTCAGCAGCACCTGTGTTTTCAACTTGTTAAAGGGAGTGCTCGTGTTCTTGCCCTCACAGCTGCCGACAATGCACACCTTCTCACATTTCACAGGTTGTTCGCCTCTTCATAGTGTCTTTCAGCTGTAGAGCCCAAAGCATTTTCAGTTTCCTTGACGGCGAAGTGTCCATCAATGGTGATTACTGTATTTTGGCATCGTAGCTGCAGGGTAACATATGTATCCATTGTTTAGGCTCCACGTCCTACTCTTTAGCCTCTAAACAGCATAACAGAATTTGTAAGAACATCACCTTGGAAATGAAAGCTTAATTGTCTGAGATTTCATTCTTCTTTCCTGTCCTGTGGTATTTTCTTCTCTCATTCATTTTTTCCTCACTGATCCTTAATGCTTTTTTTTCTCCTATAACATACAGACACAATTACCCTGCCAACTAGACACATATGTAATACACTAGCGTTGCGGGTTTTTCCTGGTGTCGGTGATGTGTAAGGCAGAGGGTGGGTTGGTGCATTCCACCGAGTCAGTTCTAATATGGATCAGTGATTTGTGGAGCTGGTGCCACATTCCACAAAATTAGCCCAAGGCCGACTGTAGCGCTGACATGTGGGTCAGCTTTTTTACTTCATGTGCTGAATGATCAGAAGTCATATTGACTGACGGTAATTTAAACCCATGTCAGTTGCTGGAGGGATTAGTGGAAATGTGTCTGGCAAAAAGCAGTAATGTTCTCGCAGTAGAGCTGCTGTGTTGACATGTGAATGCATGGACGTGAATGAAGGGACACATGATTGCTGAGCATGAAAGGGCTCTCACGCTTTTAGTTTGCAGGTAGCATTACTTTCATAGCCCAGAGAGCCAATCAGGGCCTTTTTCTGTTGGAATGATGTCATTCAGACGCATGCTATACAAATATATAATAACTTATGGACCACTGGGGAAATGTTATCAGTTTTGGAGCTTGAATTATAAACAAACTGCATTTATACAGCATTTTTTTGTCTTGTCAACCACTGAAAGCACTTTACACTACAAGCCACATTTACATATATATTTGTTTGTGGAGATCTAGAAAATATACACTGCAAAAAATAAAAAATCACCATATGGATTTAACTAAGCAAAGAATTATAAGACTCTGAGTGGATAATTATTGCATGGATGATTATGTTTCAGCTGGAAATAAGTTATTTAACCCTAATTGATGCAGTGAGTAGATTCTCATTTCTTAAACAAACATGTTAGAAGAAGAATCCTGTGGTCATGGCAACGATGTTTATCTGTTTCAGAGGGTCAAATTGTTCCATCAGACAAAGAACACATCAAAGGAGCTTGCTGAAACTAAAAGAACTGGCTTAAGAACTGTGTAACATGTTATTAAAACTGGAAGGACAGTGAGAAAGAAATGTGGTTGGAAAAAAATTGTGGACGATCGTGATCGGCGATGTTTGGTGAAATATACACTGCTGTTGTTTCAGGGCGTAGATGTCTTGGATGATGAGCGTGGAAGGAACTGGGATCTCCCAGATACCAACTTAGATTCAAGAAATCAAGCCTACCAGGTGCTCATTTTACCCTGCTGGAAAATGCTCTTGAAGTGGACCATAAAAATAAGGAAAACTGGATAATTCTTTGATCTAGGTCAGGGATGGGCAACTCCAGGCCTCGAGGGCCACTGTCCTGCATGTCTTGCATGTTTCCCTGCCACAACACACCTGATTCAAATTAATTGGATCACCATCAGCTGGTCAACCAAGCCTGCACAAGTCTGTTAATGACATTCATTTGAGTCAGGTGTGTTGTGGCAGGGAAGCATGCAAGACATGCAGGACAGTGGCCCTCGAGGCCTGGAGTTGCCCATCCCTGATCTAGGTCTATAATGCCACAGTCTCCTGTAAACTTGAACCACTCACTAATTTACAAATTAGAAACTCGTTTAGTCCCAAACAAGGTTGTCTCAGTGTTTTGGAGGTAGAAGTCACTTTAGACAAAAATGATACATTTTAAGAGCATAAGGATAATTTTTCTTATATATCCTCTGCAGATCAAACAGCATGTTGCAGGTGCTAATTTTTTATTTTACAATGCATTGTGCCAAACATTTACAATTGTACAGTTTCATTTCACGTGAATGACTGGAAAATGGACTTTTCATGGCATGTTAACAATATTATTGTTAGCTAGCTAGCAGAAATCAGCCATTTCAAACCCCAAAAGACATGCTGTGGTAAAATGCGAGTAAATCATCAGTGTGACTCAAGAAAATGATTCTTTATAGTTGGTCAAACATCCAAACACAACTGGTGCAACTTAATTGCAGTGGTTCAGTGGTGGGACAAGCTGTTCAGGGTGGTGGAGTGACAGGATTTAAAAAGGTTCCCGGCATCAATCATTGGCTGGCTGTAATGCCGTGCGGACCAATCACAATGCCAGACCTCAGCAGGGCGGAGGAACACAAAGCCAGGAGACCAATCCCAAAAGAGCAATGGCACTGGGAGGTTTGCTGGTCAGCCACCTGCAACTTGAAAAACAAATCAGCCAACAAGTATAGGCCGTAACAGCTGAGGTCAAAGGTCAGGAGAGGGTTAGCATGATAGCCATCGTGAACTTGCCGTTGTCGCATTGATCAGGTTTGGATGGAAAGCTGTGTGTGTGTGCATGTGTGTGAGTAGATGAATTGAGTATGTTCATTTTTAAAGATGCTACACAGCAGAAATGGAAGAAGACATTTTTGAAATTCCACAGCAGTGTCTCAAGGAGAGTCAACTGTGTCAGCAAGCCAAATATAAACAGGATACACAGACACACAAACACAGATAAAGCACGTGGCAGGATATTTCTGGAGCAGCGGGAGGTTTCGTCTTGGGTTTTGATGTGCTGACATGAGGAAACTACACCTTTTGTTGCAAGGAAATGATCTAATTTGCCAGGACGCTGGCCAGGATCTCAGCTGTGTATTAATTGTCTTCCACGGCACCTGGGTCGATGTTTCAACTAATATTAAATTTTTTAAAAAGTCAGTCATCCATCTATCGTTTCAAGTAGCTTTTAAACAAGTTCTATCTACCAGTGAGGACCTGAGGTGGTATTTTAACTAATTGAAATGGACCTTTCTGTATCCTGGAGTTGAGGTGACTTTTGACACTCTCTGATTCATTGTTCTGCTCTGGCAAAATATATCTGTTAACCTTTCCATGCTGCAGTTTGACCCATTAGAGCCTTTGGTGTCCACTATTAGGGACTGCTATGATGATACACAAAATATAGCAGACAAAAGTAGTGAGATTTTTGGCTTTGGAGCTTTTGCTACCATGTATAAATCTATCTATCTATCTATCTATCTATCTATCTATCTATCTGTCTATCTGTCTATGTATATGTGTGTGTGTGTGTGTGTGTGTATAGTAATTACAAGCTGTTTGGAGGTATGATGGTGCAAAACTAATGCAGAAATGCTGAACATAAGACAAAAAAAGGCCATTTTATGTCCACTGTAATAGTGAGAATAAGTTCTTACTCCAGTGTGAGTTGTAATCTAAACAGACTTGTTCTTGTGTCCTTGTTGATGTTTCAGGACTTGCAGGGTGACTTGACTTGACATTTTCAGCGTTATGCAGTCTCTCAGGGGAGATAATGGCTTTAAAACACACTTGGTTTTGAGTTGTCATGCTCCCCCGTTGTTATAGTTTTACTACCAATACGTGTCTTTCCTGAGTGGTAATAGTAAGCTAGAGGACTTTGTATATGGACATTTACGTTTGTGTATGAAGACGCCTGCCACGCTATGGATATCCCTACAGACAGGGATCCAGCTGTACATGTTTTCTCTGCCAAGT
Organism: Arrhamphus sclerolepis; assembly: GCA_037176975.1. Classification (NCBI taxonomy): domain Eukaryota; kingdom Metazoa; phylum Chordata; class Actinopteri; order Beloniformes; family Hemiramphidae; genus Arrhamphus; species Arrhamphus sclerolepis. The sequence goes on along the minus strand of JBAMYA010091487.1, from coordinate 17,070 downwards.
GCTTTTCAGTAGGGTTTAGGTTTTGAGGGTTTTTTGCTCTTGTTTTGCTTTTTTAAGTGATGCCCCAGCAGGGTTTGTTTTCAGAGGAAGAGGCCATGTTATTCTTTATTCTTCTTGATGTTTGTTTCCACACGTCACTACATAAACCCAGACAGAGCCTTAAACTGCGTTTACACAGAACAAGCTCCTTCAAGAGCAGAAAAATGTGGTAGTTTTAGGCCCCTCATCAGCATCGTTCCAGTGTCATTGTCTCATAGCGCTGATCGTCCATCTTGCCATTGTTGACACAAAGTAGCTGGATTTCTGGGGCTTTTGACCGTTTCAGCCAGCAGTCATGTAGCCCCTGTTATTTTTTCTTTTTTTCCTGCTATAAATTTGACCTGCTCCCCTTGAAACTTGGTGTTTCACAGTGTGACATCAATCTAAAAGGAGCACCTTTGTTCAAAGGTGACAGTGCATGAGTGAAGGTCTATTGTGTGAGGTGTTCTTGAAGTGGGAAAGAGGAAATTATGTTTTGCGTTGGATGGTGTTATTGTTGGCCTACTGGCTGGTGGCAAATGTAACACAGACACCTCAGCCACCGTACCCTTGTGAGTCCAGGAACAATACAATGTACTTCTTCATGATGGGGGCAAACAGCGCCACAGACCTTCAGGCACATCTAAGTTCTTTAAATCTACAATTCATACGGTTTACAGTTTTTAGTGCTAGTACTGGTATGTTCCCAGTTCATCAGACTATGTGAGGGGATGGCCATGGTAGACTCACTTCTGAATACACAGTCAACATACACACAGTGTGTGGGCTTGGTTGTGGGCTGCAGGTCTAACGCGGTGTCTCTCTTTCTCACGGTGTCTCTCTCCCAGGACGGGGGGAGTCTGGTGGACTCCATTGGGGGTCTCCGCATCCCACTTTATACCGCTTGGCTGGAGCTCGATCAGAAGGAGGTAACCTCTGACCTTTAGCCTAGTTTCTGGTGTTTTTTTCCTCTGCCCTGGGTGTGATGTGGTGGCCACTCTGGCTCTAGTGCTAGCTCCTAGACTAAGTCTGAAGTGTGCATGGTTAGCTCAGACACACAAAGGTAGCATGGCCTCCACACCTCTCAGATAGTCTGGCTCTGGTCTAGTCTCGACTGTTTAGTGATCCTGCTGTAGATGGTATGGCTTTGTCTTGTTGGTATGGCTGTAGAAGGGGGGATCTTGTGGAATCTGGCTTTCTTTCAGCTCTTCTTTTTTGTCTTCTTGAATGGAGTAAGAAAAGTAAAAATGAATATTCTACAGGGAACATATCACGCAACTTTGCTTTCTTTTGTTATTGACCCTCTGCAGAATTTTGAACCCAATATTCAGACCAAAGGAGATTATCTGCAACAAACAACACTTCCTCTCCTACTTATCAATACTCAAATTTTAAACATTGGAACAAGTTTGAGTAAAATGGGATTAAAAATTTAAGTCATATTTCAGTCATAGTAGAACATGGGTCATTTTAAAATTAATAGCAGTGATATGTCTCACAGAAGTTTTTTTATTTCCACCTCTGTGCAGTGTGCACTCCTCCCTTAAGAATGGTCCATCTGGGAACTGAGGAGACCAGTTACTGGATTTTGTGCTGCTTTAAAGTCCTGGACTCTTTGTTCATGGTGCACCAAATGTGTTTTGTTTTTTTTTGTTTGTTTGTTTTCGAGTCTTTTCCACGAAAAGCCGTGCAGACATATGGTTTAACATTATAGTGTGAAAGATGAAAGGCTTTCCCTGAAAAAGTAACTGTCTGGATGTCTGCATGTCCCTTTCAGCATTGACGTCTCCTTTACAGATGTGCACGCTGCAGTGTTGACAAGAGGCTGGAGGAGGATGTTACATTGATAGTTTCCAAAACTCCAAAAGGACATTTTTGGATGACCTTTGGCCCATTTAACAAGGATCATGTTCACATCTTTGTGTATGCATGATTGAATTTCATGATTTCCAGACGTTATTGAGCCCATGCATCGTGTTTGCTCTTCATCCAGTGCCACATATTTTTGACCTTATTCCTTATGCACAGAGATTCCTCCAGATTCTCCAAATCTTTTGATGGTATTCTGTACTGAAGATGATGAGATATGCAAAGTTGTCACAATTTACAATGAGTTTTTCAATTAGTTACGTTAATTCTGAAATTGATTTGCATTTTGTTGATGCAGATTTGAAGAGATTCAACATTTCATGTTTGTCACAAATGTGGAAAAATATAAAATTTTAATTAAAAATATAAGTCCCTGTAGTTTCTTCTTTTTACATTTTACACAGCAGCCCAACTTTTTGTGAAATTGGGGTTCAACTAAAAAGAAATTAAATTCCTTTTCTCTTTAAAACCTGATTTTGTTTTGCTTGGATAGAAGCAGATGAGACGTAGCTTCTGTTTAATTTATTTCTTCCTGACTTCCTCCATCGCTCAGGTGAAATCTGTATGTGTGAATCAGGCAGAAGCCCACAGAAAACACAATGGTTTTGTTTGGCGGCAGCAGCTGGGAGCACCAGTTCTGTGAAGGTGGAGTAATGGTCCTCAGAAATAGTCAGACAGCTCTTGTAAATATGGACAGATGTGACTCAGCTTACGCTCTGACGTGAAGGACTCGTATCCTAAATCCTCGCTTGTGTTGCGTGATGTTGCAGATGTTAACGAGAGAATCAGCCAATCAGCAGTTAGATATGCACTGAACATGGACGATCTTCTGCCTTTTAGCTACCGTGAGCACTTCTTTCTCGAAGCGTACGTGTAATTTATCGAATGCATGAGTCACCAGTCAGTAGGACCAGCAGATGTGTACAATGTTGTCTGGATGACATCTAGAGAAACGAAACATCATATATTTAAAGCGACTCTGCTCTGTTGTCAGTAAACTGTCCTGCTCATATTTTTCTCCTCTACCACCTCTGTCTTCAGCTGTTTCTCTCTTATTTTTTCCCCTTTTATCTATTTTTTAATCAGGCCAGTGCTCATTATAACTGAAGATTAGAATAAATCCAAATCATATTTAATGACTTAATTGCTTTCTGAAAACTTTTAAGGTGATAATTACAGCACCTACAGTCTCAGATTATGATGCATGTTGTGCGTTTGACATTTGGGACTACAGCAAAAGGTTTTCTTCTAAAGAACTGTGATACAACAAAATACTTTTAAGACTGCCAGGATAATCATTTATACTTGATCAAGCTATTTTATATATCTTTACATAGCTTTGAGCAGTGTTATCAGTCTTCAAAAGATAATGTATACAAAATTATTCAAATTTAGATCCCTTAAATCAGTGATTTCGGACTTTTAAAACCTTTGTGATAACCCTGCCTTGTCACGTTCTTTGGGAACATACTGTATGAATCTGAAACAGGGTACAGTGACAGCAGAGAGCCAGATCACAGTAGAATTATGCAGCTTCCCTCCTTCTACACGCTGCATTAGCTGTTCCTCGGACATCAGTGGTGCAAAGATGTAACACTAAAACCCATCGCTATGGGCAGAGGTTTAAACTCATGGTTGAAGAGTGACCAACTGTTAAATAAAGGTGCTAATATGTCTCCTTTGGCCTGGAATATGGGCTGTAATATACTCCTCACACATATACCGCATTCATTTGCGTGTTATCATTTTATCTTGATGGGAGCATATGTTGCTCTTAAACCTGCATATTCATTCAAGCATCAATATTTCCTTCCAGACATGCCAGCCGCCCGTTACAGGCACTACTGCACCCCCATAGCACCTGGGAATGCAGGTTTTTGAACTCGGCACTGATGCCAGTGAGATGCTTGCTCTGCTCTCTAGTCTGGAGGATGTGGCGTCCATGGTTCCCAAAGAAAATTTCAAATTTTGCTTCATCTGACAATAGGACAGTTTTCCACATCGCCTTTCTCTCTTTTAAATGAATTTTGAATTTTTTCTTTTTTTCCTTCTGGATCATGCTGACATAGGACATGTTTGCAGGGCTGGGTTTTAACCTGCATTTGTTAATAGCACTGCAAACTGTGTTCTTAAGTGATTTCAGACGTGTTCCTGAACCCATGCAGTGATTTGATCAGCGGCCATGTTTGTTTTTTAAGCAGTTACATCTGAAGGCCCTAAGATCATAGGCAACCAGTGGTTACAATAGTGATTTTGTCCAATGCACACGGCAATTTCTCCAGATTCTTGGAATCTTTAGATAATATTATATACTATAGATGATGATATAGTGACATTTTTTACTGGGGATATTCTGAATTTGCTTCATAGTTTGCAGATTGATGAACCTCAGCTTTGCTTCTAAGAGACTCTGCTGTCTAAGATGTTTTTTTTTATACCCAGTCATGTAACTGTTACCAATTAAACTTATTCATAGGGGGAAAAAAACATCAGTACTTTTTTACTTGTCAGCCAAGTGGCAACTTTGAATCATTTTTGCTTCTTTTAATTTAAAAATGATCTAATATATTTCATGACATGGTCAAATGGTTCAGTTTCAACATTTGATATGTTCAGTTGTGAATGCGATGTGGCCTCTACAAAGTGTGTGTGTGTGTTTGAATAATTCAAACTTCTAGGTTTTTGTAGCTAGAGGGCAGATGAAGTGATGTGGACATGATGGGTTTTTGCTACAAGAGGAATGATAGGACACAATGGCCTATGACACACACACACACACACACACACGAGGTAGGGAGAGAGATTGTCTTTTGTCCAGTGTCTATTTTTATGTGGTAGAATTTAAACTATTATTTTGTGAGGCCTTTGGTCTTGTCTCTGGTTTCTTCAGTTTCACTCAGACAAGGGATTTGCACACAGATTCCTTGAAGCAGCAAATGCACCATTTTCCATTCCTCCCTTCAAGTGTCGTTTGAATCTCAGTCAGAGCAACAATGGTTCCTCCTCAGACAAGCAGAGGTAGTGTAAAAGGCCGTGTGCCCCGTTTCCTTTGTGATGATAATGAACTGTGTGGCAGTCAGCAGCTCTACTGGCCACTTCCTTCTCACCAAACGCACATTGTCACACAAGTTTGCCGCTTGCTCACTCAGCTTGCATGCTTAAACACATTCTGCAAAGCCAACCTGCCCAGTAAAAAACACACTTTCAGCATTTATGTCCCACCCACTGCAACGCGGACGCACTCGGATACATTTCCTTGTCATTAGGTGCTCAATTTTGAAGGCTTTTCCGACTAAGCTGTTAAAATGCGTAAGAGTCTGTGCAGTCAGACTGTTTATCCAAGCTGCAGGGCCGGTTAAGTGATCATGTTGCCTCTGACAGGAAGCCCTATGGTAATAGAGGTGTCACTATGTGTCTGCTTGTGTTTGTGCGCTAGTGGAAGGAAGAGGGTGTGTGTGTCCTTGGGCGTGTCTTTGTGTTGTGATTACACATGGAATGTTCTGTGTTTCAGGGAAGGCCGCAGCTTTGTGTGCATGCATGCGGTTTTTGCATCCATGCCACTTGTGTCCCCTGGTCTCTATGTCTGTGTGGGAAGCTGTGGGGATCAAGGACATTGACATGGATGTGGCAAACTTATCACCCAAGGAAAAAGCGCAATAGAGACTGAAAATCTCCAGCAGCCACAGGGACAACACTCCCTTAATGGGGCCCCGTTAAGGGCCCCATCAGTGTGAGGGCCAAGTGTTCTTTAAAACCAGGACATAATGTCAGTGTTAACTTATGTTGAAGCAGGCTGTTTGATATTTGTAGATTTCACACCAGTTTCAGGGCATTTGAAAGGAAAATTGTCAGGGTAAAACTTAGCGAGTATTGTGGACTAACGGAGCGTGAATCCTTTTGTGTCATTTTTGAAAGTGGCAAACCAATATTCACGCCCACATGTGCCCACAAGAGATAACCTGTTTTCATCATCATATCTGACTGGACACATGTTGGCCAGATGAAACAACATCACTTCAAAAAAAAAAAACGGCTGGTAAAGCTGAATAGTCAAAATAATATTTCTTCAGAGTTGTATGCATTTATTCTTTTGACATAGGAGCACTTCATCTTCATCCTTTGCATCACCTTTGTGTGGATTAGTGTGATTTTGCTCATGAGACTTTTAGGTAAAAAGTGTCAGTGACAGTCAGGATGAGATCAGAGGAGTAAGAGAGGGGTGTCTGACTTCCTCTTCGTCCCATGGAAAATCTAAAAGTATTTTTGTTGGCATGCATGGAAACAAGGCCAGTTGAAGGGAGTGGCAGGGAAAAGCGACAACAAGCCTCCCTCTGCGTCAGAAACTGTGCTCCAACCAGAGCCTACCTGAGACAAAGACAGTCGTGCTTCTGTTGTTTTTTTCTGGTTGTCTCCACTATCACAGTTTTTTCATTTTTTTCTGTTCCTTTTGAGTTTTTCCTCCTTTGTTTGCTGGATCCCAGCCGCAGCAGTATTTTATTACTCCAATTCTAGTTTTCCAGGAGGTTATCACATGCAGATGTATCGTTTTGCTATGCATTCCCCTTATTTATCTCCTCAACTCCTCTTTTTTGTTGTTCATATATACATGTATATATAATGTAAAGTGTCATCAGCTCTTAACTGAGGAAATACAGGAGCTTGTACAGAAAAAGAGGTTAGCTAAGATGAAGCGAGACACTGAGAGAACTTATGAGAGCAGACAGGAGTACAGGGAGATGCAGCATAAGGTGACGGTAGAGGTGACAAAGACAAAACAAAGGGAAGACGACGATGTGTATGCTAGCTTAGATAACAGGAGGAAGAGAATGATTTATACAGGCTGGAGAAGCAGAGAGATAGAAATGGGGAGGACATGTAGGAGGGAAGGGTGATTAAGGACAGAGATGGAAATGTATTGAGCGGTGCCGGAAGTGTAATGGGAAGATAGTAGGAGTACTATGAAGACTTAATGAATGAGGAAAATGAAAGAGAAGAAAGAATACAGAAGGTGACCGTTGTGGACCAGGAGGTAGCAAAGATGAGAACGGCTGAAGTGAAGAGGGCATTGAAGATGATGAAGAGTGGAAAGGCAGTTGGTCCTGATGAGAATGAGACATGTAGAGTTGTGGCAACTGCAGAGGAATAAAGCTGATGAGCCATACAGTTAAGTCCTAGGAAAGAGTAGTGGGAGCTAGATTAAGAGCAGAAGCGAGTATTCATGAAGAGCAGTATGGTTTCTTGCTGAAATAGAGTACTACATAAGCAATATTTGCTTTGAGGATGTTGATAGAGAAGTTCAGAGAGCTGCATTGTGTCGAGAGAAAGCGTATGACAGGGCGCCGAGAGAGAAACTGTGGTATGAAGAGGTCTGGAGTTTCAGAGAAGTATGTTAGTGGTTTAGAACATGTGTAGGAGCTGTAAGACAGTGCTGTAGGTGTTACAGAGGAGTTCAAGGTGGAGGTGGGACTGCATCAAGGATCAGCTCCATGCTAGGGGTTACGCAGGAATCTCTGTGGACTAGGATGTTGCAGATGACAGTGACAGAACATCTAGAGAGGTTTGCCATGGAAAAGGGAGGAATGAAGCTTAGCTGCAGCAAGACGCAATACAAGTATGTGAATTAGAGGAACCCAAGTGGAACAGTGAGGGAGTGTGGTTGTTGTACGGTTTAAAAACTGTGGCACTGAGGAACAGACAGGAGGCAGAGTTCAAGATAGCAGAGGTTAAAATGTTGACGTTCTCTTTGGGAGTGACAAGGATGGATGGGGTCAGGAGTTTTTACATCAGAGGGGGAGTACCTGCTGGATGTTTTGGAGAGAAAGTCAGGGGCCAGACTGAGATAGTTTGGACGTGTACAGAGGAGGGATCTATGGGGAGAAGGATGATGGAGCTTGGATGATTTGCTGTGGCGACACCTGAAGGGAACAGCAGAAAGCAAAAGATCAGCTCCTCACTGAATTTAACTGAGGAAAAAATGTTGTCCTTCATTTTTACATGGAACTGTTTTGTTTTCTTTTTAAGAACAGTGATTTAAAAATCTTTTGCTGTGACTCAGTCGGTCAGCCTTAAACAACCCAGGTGTCTTATGTAAACACTTCATGTGATCAGACCTGGGATCTGTGGCCTCATTGTTTTGTCTTTTCACATCCCAGAGAATCTCTCCTTTCCCAGGAGAGAAAACAGAGTGAACAAATGGCAGGAAAATACAAAGCAAGCACTGTCACTGGACTCTGCATATGTTCTGGGGAAGATTTTTAACCTTATAAATTACATTTCTTTCGATAACTCAAGTAAAAAGATTATATTTTCAAATGGGAATTTCTTTCCTGGTCCAAAGTCAATACCTCTGAGGAGTAAACACTCCAATGAACTTCAGTCTCCGGGTGGAAATAATTTACAACTGGCCTGTTTTTTTTTTTTTTTTAAAGCTGATTCACATTTTCTCAGATCAACATTTTTCGGTCACACTTGATCAAGGAATTACACTTGTTTGTAATTATTCGCTGCGAGATAAAACACAATGGTATTTTTTGTTGCCTTAAGCCAAGAGAGGCTTTTGCTCTTCAACTCAAAATGTCTTGGTGCCAGTTAGTTTGTGAAGCACTAAAAAGAAGGACTATAATTAGGGCAATAAATTGTTAAAATTATTTACCAATAAAGAACTGTGTTAGGAAGTTAATTTTGATACTGGGTCATACCTTGTTGCAAAAAATTCTTAGATTCAGATTAAAAACTATCATTTTCATTGTGTTTTTCAGCCTAACATCGGGCGTCTCGGTATCCCTCATGGACCCTCTGCTGAGAAGGTGGCCGTAGTTGCCGTGGACGACTGTGACATCTCCATGGCAATTCGCTTTGGAAAGCAGATTGGCAACTACTCCTGTGCCGCCCAGGGCACCCAGACTGGACAGAAGAAGTAACGACCGTTTCCTGTTTCCGCCAATTTCACTCTTTCACTCTTTCCCTTCAGTCCTTCTCACACACGAGCCGAAAAAAGAGAAACTAGCTTAGCGCCCCTGGCGGAATGTTAGCTTGCACAATTTGCATTATGCCATCCTTTTCTTTGTTTATCTTTTAATCCTTGTGTTCATCTTTGTATCATTTCTGCTGTCAGACACAGCCTTAGAAGACTAAAAGATCATCTCAGCACACCAACCACTAATCACTTCTTATTTTTATAACGTGCGAGTTTAATGAGTCTCTCAGAGAGTTGGCATGCTGAGGCACATTTAGTACATGGAGGGTGGGGAGAGAGGGAAGCTTCTAAAGGAAGATGATACATTCCTTTGGTAACTTGTTGCACAGCTCACTGACACTGAAAGGTGTTTGGACAGGGTTAATATAGGTACCAGAATGGTTGGCCCACAGGTATGATGCAAATATACTGTTCCAGGTAAACTTTGGTCCTTATTGCTGGATGTTTCCCACAAAAAGGTTAATTTACTGGGATTTTTTGTTTACCAGTCTAAATACAGTGATCAAATATACCTTTTTTCCACCTGTAAATCAATTCAAGTAATTCATGATGGCTTTAATTACTTTACCTGCCACTATACATGCAAAATCTACACAAAGGTATTTCTCCACAGCAACTAAAAGATATATTTTATAGTCTTAAAAAAAAGAAACAAAAAACAACAACTTCAGGCTCCCAAGCAATTGTTTGTTTTTTTGCACACAGTTTAAAAATTCAGTGGATTAGTGGGCTTTTTCTTTCATAATTGCACTACATTAAGTCTCTTAAAGCCTTTTAGTCTTTGAAGTTTTGTGTTTTAAGGCTCTATATGTAAGCAGCTTATTATATGACCAAGTATGTTAAATCTGTCACGGTGATGACAGATTTAACAATCAGTTACAGTCAGTAGCCTCGTGAAACCTTTAACACAATAACCTGGTTTTCAGAAATAACAGTTATGCTAAGGTTTACCTCCCGTCTCGGAGGTACAAATGGGGCCATCACTGACATGCAGAGCCAGGTTTACTTTCCACACTGACAAGAAATGATGATAATTTTATTTTACCTAAATGTCTGCAGATCACTGGACTTGACAGGACCGCTGTTGCTGGGTGGCGTTCCCAACTTACCTGAGGACTTTCCGGTCAGGAACAGAAACTTTGTGGGCTGCATGAGAAACCTTACCATCGACAATAAACCTATCGACATGGCCAGCTACATCGCTAACAATGGCACCACAGCAGGTAGGACATCTGAGTGGAGTTAAAGGATAGAGATAGAGGGAGTCATTCTTGAATCAACAACACCAGAACCTTGTTCTCAGTCAGACTGGTTGAAGAGGTGCTGTAGAATCCTGGGTGGCTGACACCATCTGGTCCTGCAGCCTTGCTCCTAATCAGTCTCTAAACACCACAGCCAATCTGAGCATTGTTTTTTGACCATGTCCATCTCTTTATGATACTACTTCCAGCAGGATCATGCACCATGACACAAAGCTAAAATCCTCTCAAACTGGTTTCTTGAACATCATTTGTACTCCATTGATGTCCACAGACACCAGATCTCTGTTTTGAAGCTACACACATTCCAGTGCTGCTTTCCTTTGTTCTGTGTATTCAGCTATGTCCCACTGAGACACTCACACTGGGTATTTTATGCCAAATTAACAATGTTAATTACTTTTTTGTGCTTGATGTTCAGGTTGTCAAGCAAAGAAAAACTTCTGCATCAGCGATGTGTGTGTGAATGGAGGAGTGTGTGTCAGCAAGTGGAACACCTACAGCTGTGACTGCCCCACAGGTTACGGTGGCAAAAACTGTGAGCAAGGTGAGAAATCTGAGATGATATCATCTCTTTCCGGAGGAGGGATATTGTGTGTAATTGTGTTGATATATGACTTCTTATACAGGCGTGTCTTTGGCTAAATGTGCATGCATCCACTTGCTCATCTGTGAGCTTCTGTATAAACATGTTTGTTTATCTAGTGCATATGTGCTTAGAAAACGTCCAGGAAACTGTGTGCATTCAGGAGCTCGTATGGGAAGAACCCTGTCTCTGACTCAGTGTGACTCATACAGAAGTTACAGACGTGGCCTGAGGTTTGGAGTTTCAGGACAAAGAGACAGTTCTGACTCTGGCACAGTTATCGAAACCTAGACTCAAAGGATGAAATAAAAATACACTGAAAAATACATACGAGGCGAACCTCACTGATGTTTTAGTACCATGTGCTGCATTCTATACTTTATACGGATGATAACTTGTTCACAATGCGTACACCTACTTTATGCAGTCTGTCAGGGTCAATAGCAAAGGCTATTTAATTTCCCGCTTCTCCCTTGTTAGCCAAATATAAAGGCATTTCCACCTCCTTCTAGTGTTACACTCATGTACTCCTGTGTTAAGGAGAGAACGTTGATATTGTCCTTCAGGGCAAGCATTTAGACAGTGTGTAAAGGTGGGAATATCTGTGTTTGCCCTCTGGTTTATGAGGTAGCTAGCCAGCCAGCGCCAGGCCCCAGTATCGAGTATCTGAACAGGGCCAAGACTGCAGCAAGCTGAAATGAGTCTCTGGCTGCGCCGCTGCTTGTTGACATGTTGTTTTAGGGTGGTTTACGCGGCCTAAATCATCCAGACTGGACTGGTGTGAAATTACCTGCTGGTAATCACCCATCAGGTTTTTTTTTTGTTTGTTTTTTTTTGTCTTCTGGTTCTCTCAGATCAGATTCCAGTGGATAGATCCTTTGAAAACAAATTGAAGCAAATATTGTTGACTAAATATAGCTATGCCAGTACAATAAAAATGAAATCCAAGAGAATAACCAGTGTGCTCAAGCACTCAACCAATGGACATTAACAACATCTGCATCTGCATCTGTACCAACAGGCATGAGATCATGACTACTGGTCTGTGTTGATAGCAGGGGTTGAGGTTTTTACCGTTTCTGTCCCTTTTATCGTTTGTTTTTTAGTCCTGTAAATTATCTTTGCATGAAAGTGCAATCTAAATAATGTTTGCTTGCATACAGAGCAGTTACAACTTCAAGTCAGTCTATGCTGAATGTCACAAAACCACTTTAGCTCAGTCTTAAGTAAAAGTAAATAACTAAACAGAATGAGTAAATAAAAAAGGAAGAAAGAATACTCTTTCCAAAAAACAGTCTGCAATAATAAGTTCTATTATTATAATTACCCAGTTTTACAACAGTTATGTAACTACTTTCCAAAGATTAATGAGATTACAAGTTCACCTGAATGTTTTGAGATCACTGTGTGAAATCCCATGTGTCTCATTCAAACAGTGAACTTAATATTATACAAATAACTTTTTACACAGTTTGTTGTGCTGCTTCTACAGCCAAATACCAACAGGCTTCAGTGACACTTAGCATTTGATACCCTGCTGCAACCTAACTTAAATGCTAGTCATAGCACCAAAACACACATAATGCCAAAGAAAAATCAACTTTTGAATGCGGTCTTTTACATTTTCTTCACCTTGTCTCAATCCTACAGAGATGCCATCTCCTCAGTTCTTTGATGGTCAGGCACTGGTGTCCTGGAGTGAGCCAGACATTACTATCGCTGTTCCCTGGTACATGGGCCTCATGTTCAGAACGAGGGAGCCTGCTGGGACCTTGATGCAGATCAATGCTGGACCTTCCTCCACTATTAACCTCATGGTGAGATACGTTGATTATTTGGGTTTAGAATGATAATGGTCGTAAAGGAATGTCTGTTATTATGGGTTGGGCTGAAAGCCTTATTAGAGTTCTCCATCTTGTCGTCCTCCAGGTGAGCGAGCAACAGGTCTGTATGGAGGTGTTGCTGAGGCGCCAGCTGTTGGCATCGCTGAACTTTAACCAGGTTCGGGTCAATGATGGGGAGTGGCACCACTTGCTGGTAGAACTGAGAAGCATTAAAGATGGCAAGGATATCAAATACATAGCTGCTGTGTCACTGGACTATGGCATGCACCAGGTACAGGGCATACTACAACACAAGTGGTGACTGTGTACAGAAATATTCAAAGTGGCAGGTGAAAAAGAGATGAAAAAAATGTATTTTTAAGCAGAAGTCAGTGGAGATTGGTAATGACCTGCCAGGTCTGAAGCTGGAGACTCTTCATGTCGGAGGTCTGCCTGGAGAAGGAAACCTTGTCAACAAAGGATTTGTTGGCTGCATACAGGTGGGTCCATGCTGAATATGTCTTATGCCTGCTAAAAACGCCCCTCTCCAGCGTTTGGACTTCCCTGAGTGTCCTCTTTGTCATTCTGTGCTCTCCATCAGGGTGTACGTATGGGCGAGACATCGACCAACGTTGTCAACGTCAACATGGCTCAGGGCCTGAAGATCCGTGTTGAGGATGGCTGTGACCTGGCAGACCCCTGCGACTCCAACATCTGCCCTGACAACAGCCACTGCAGTGACGACTGGAATGCACACACGTGTGTCTGTGACCCAGGTAATACACATACACACATGTACATATGCATGTACATATACATATATATCAACACCTTTGTTCTTCTGTTTTTTCACACTCTCACAGGTTACTTTGGTAAGAATTGTGTCGACGCTTGTCAGCTCAATCCTTGTGAGCATGTGTCCACGTGTGTTCGGAAACCAAGCTCCTCCCATGGATACATCTGCGAATGTGGACAGAACTACTACGGCCAGTACTGTGAAAACAAGTAAGGGTTCTTTGATAAGTACCTGTGTACAAGGAGAGGGAAGAGCACTTTATTGATAGTCTTAGATTGTTACGATCCAGAGTCCAGGCAGTGTTCCGGTCCTAAACTCTTCTCTGTGCTTCTGCTAGAGCAGTCTTCCTCTACCCCATAAGCACTGGCTCTGCCCCAGACCATCTAAATGAATAAGCTCTAAATTTAAAAGGCGTGACCCCTTCCAGTTTAATTCAAGTTACAACTAGTAGATTGAGTTAAGACATAAATGTGATGATGAAATGTGGATTGTTACACATTATATTGTCCTCTTCCAAAGCTTTCGTTGTAAATGATTTGACAATCACCATTTTGACCTTTTCTGTTGTACAGAAATTTGGCTGCTGCAAGACGATTATATTTGTCTGAATGAAACAGCTCCTCTACAATTTATATTTCTGATTTACTACTCAACTTTAGGTCTAAACTTGGTCACGCGTCCTTTGAAAACCTGGTGTTAAGTTTGTACACGCCAGGCTCCAAATGACAAGCACAAATTCTCTTGGCTTTTCTGTGCCTTCGTCCTGGTCCTGAGTCAGAATTCCTTTCAGATTTCTCAAACTTCATATCAGATCTGCTTCTGCAGGCAGACAGGGTTATCGTAGTTGGTGATTTCAACATTCATGTGGATGAGGAGAGACAGCCTGAGCTTTAGTTTACTGCTCAGTAAAAAAAAGATTCAGTCAGCATGTGGACGGGCCTCGGTTCTGACAGATGGTACCGAAGTCAAGCACTCAGTGGTCTTTCCCCAAAACCCAGTTCTATGTGAGCTTACTTGTAACAACAAGACAATGTGATTTAAAAAAAAAAAAAAAACTATGTTACCATGGAGACCTGTCTAAGAGTGCTGTCATTAAAATGAAAGAGGGAATTCCTGCTCTGCTTGGACACTTGCCACCTGTCCTTGCTGCCTTGGACAGCCTCGAGGGTCCTGCTCTCTTACCTGCATTCATGACCTACTGAGTTTCTGCACTTAACCCTGGATTCTGCTGCCCCACTGAAAAGGAAGCAGTTGATCGTGGAAGGTTTATATCACTGTATAATGCAGGTCACTTCACAGCTGCGTCTTTCTGTATGTGGTTTGCATGTTTTCCCTGTTTCTTTCTGGGTTCTCTGGTTTTCTCCCACAGTCCAGTAAAATGTTGTGTAGGCTTATTTGCGTGCATGTGTGTGTGGCAGTGAGAGAAAGCTGCATTGTAGAAGCACCCTGAGTGGTCCCTGGACTACAAAGGTGCTTTCTAAGCATGCTGATTTTAAGTGACAAGAAAAAAAAAAAAGATTGTATTCCTGTCAAGATATTCAGGCTTGTTATGATATAGAAGCGTTTGGGTGCAGAGGTTTGAAATGGCAAGAATGTTTATTAAAATTCCAAAGAGAAGGATGGAAGCAGCTGTAACCTGATCTCAGAACAATCCAGGTAGGTCTGAGGCAGCACACAAAAGCAAACAGCAGGCAGACGGAAGGATCTGGCGGAGAATGGATGAATGACCAGGGCTTAAATACGGAAGGCTTGATTACAGTGGATGAGGATCAGGTGTGCACCCCGCTAGGAGGAGCCAGCGGGGAGCCAACACTGCTTTTATTCTAAGCATGTTCCCAGTATGTAGATTCTTCTAAGGGATCCTCTTTTCCTTCCTGATGTTCTCCTCAGGAGTAGCCACAGCGAATCATCTGTCTCCGTCCAACCCTGTCCTCTGGAGGTTCTTCTCTCACGCTAACTAACTTCATGTCCTCTTTCATTACATCCATCCAACCTCATCATATATTCTACTGATATATTCACTATCCTTCGTCTGTTTCTGTCCACACCATCTTAGTTTGGCTTCTCTGCCTTGTTCTCCAAAGCATCTAACCTGCGCTGTCCTCAGAGGTTCTCATTCCTGATCCCATCCATCCTCATCACTCCCAAAGACAACGTCAACATTTTAACTTCCCTCCTGTCTATCCCTCAGTGCCACAGTCTCTAATTTATGCAACATTGTGGGTTTTCTCCATCGTCTTCTGCACCCTTCCTTTCATTATTGCTGATACTCCTTTTTTTAACGATACTAAAAATGCATTTTGGCTTCAGCAAAGCCTCTTAATCTTCTTTGGTTTTGTTTGGCTCTTGCTCTTTTCGTAATGTTGCCAATCTGTTGATGCAGCTTTGTTAGTAATCTGAGCTTGACTGCATGAGTGTGTGTAAGGTGGAGCAATAGAGAAAGCAAAATAACCAGTCTGTTGGCCAATTTGAGAACATTGTTTACCAGCAGTTAGAAAGTTCAAGTGAATTAGCTGTTCCCTAATTGAGAATCAGTCATTTTCCCCTGATTTCTTCATCTTCCATGTGGGATGTGGGATTCCCCCATGTTTGGCAGAGCCTTCATAGGTGTTTAGTCTTTGTTGCTTTCACGCTGGTAGTTGTCCCCTATCAGATCACATAACAGTGAAAACATTTGGGAAGTGCAGAGGAAATTTATTCTTGCATCACATCCTTGGAGACAAACTGAACTGATAATCAGCTTCCTTTTTGATTGTTTGACCAGATAATCTAATCAGTAACATATCAAAACAACTGCTTTACAGTCACTGTAGCGTGAACCAGGGTCTTGCACAGTCAAAAGAAATGTGACTGTGTTAAAATTCTTTTCCAAGAGCACACTGCACTCTGGCAACGGTGTGCACAGGGAACTGGGTGAAAAACTGACGTGATGATGATGTAGTGAGTCATTAGTTTAAACCAGTTTCTTGTGGGGAGTCTTCATTGGACCACTGTCCCGCATCTCCCCTAACAGCTAGCTTAAACCTTCCAACTGTTTTTCTTTTCTTTCATTTTATTCTGGAAAACAGTAAAGTTAAACATTATTTATTAAGCGTGATCCTTTATTCTCTAGCAGTTGCCTCGACAACAGAATTAAATAAATTATTATGTTGTTGTTTTTTTTTCCCTGAGGCTTTTTAATTACTTTTCATGTTTGTCTTTCATGTCAGAATGGAGAAACCATGTCCTCAGGGTTGGTGGGGAAGTCCCATGTGTGGACCCTGCAACTGCGATACAAGCAAAGGATTTCACAAAGACTGCAACAAAACCACTGGAGAGTGTCGGTGCAAGGTAACTATAGACACCATTTTACTAGCTTCTTCCAAATACAGGCCTGTTTGATGTATTTCTGCTTAATTTAATCAATCAGTCAATCAAACTTTATTTATATGGCATTTTACATCAACACAAGGGAGGCCACAGTGGTGTACATTTAAAATAAGAAAAGTCACATCAGAGACAAATAATATAAAATGAACGGTAAATAACCAACAGCAAAAGAATAAATAATAGGTATAAAATGAATCTATCTAACTATCTGTACGAGGAGACTCGGAGCTTTTAACAGAAAATGAATGAGCACCCCACTGCTCATACTGGGACCTGGGGACGTCTGCTGGGATGGTGCATACCGTATTTTCCAGACTATAGAGCGCACCTGAATATAAGCCGCACCCACTAAAATGTAAAAAATATATATATTT
>JBAMYA010091467.1:0-21712 GCA_037176975.1 Arrhamphus sclerolepis | reverse complement strand
GGAACTGAACCCCATCATGACCCCTCTGTAGTTAAATTTTGAACTCAGATGAGCAACATTTAACTTTCACTATAATTTTATTTATTTATATTAAAACAAAGGTAGAAAAACTGGAAAAGAAAAAAGGGCCAGTAAGTAACATTAAGTACCCCCTGAATGCTAAATTAGGATTTAAGAGCAGCTGCAGATCACCAGCAGGTGTGCAGAAAGAAAAAGGAAAAATAGAAAGAGAAAAAAAAAGAAAATTAATTTTAAAAAAAGAAAAAAAGAGAGAGAAAAAAAACCTTTCCCGCCATAGTTTACATTTACATTTGTCCCTAATGTGATGTATAAGACGTAATTTTCTTTTATTGCACATGCAGGTTAAATCAGAGGGTTTACATTTAAGTCTGATAATAGATGACATTTTCAAAAAATAATAGTAAACCCAAACAATTTTAATATAGAAAAATGCATTTCATGTGATCTGTGGCTGTCCAGCCTAAAAGTCTACCTAGATCTGGTCTTGCTATGCTAGAAACTGGATTTGGGCTGACGGTGTGACGAAATCAGAAAGTGAAGAAAACTGTGATCGACGGATCTCTTAAAAGATACGAAAATCCAAATCTAGGATGGATTTTATTTAGTCTTTATTGTTCTAAATATAAGTTATATGTGAATCTTATTATACACTGCTAAAGTGATTATTTTTTTTGAAAATATAGCAATTTAGCATCACAATGTTCAAGTTTTGTGGCTTTTGTAGGATGGATGTATTACATTTCTCACATGTCCAGATTTGTGCTAATACGCAGATCTGCGAGTCTTATAATGTCATCTCGAGAAAGTGATGTTACAATCGATGCGTCTTCGATTTCAGGGCTTCAACACTTTGGCATCAGTGTAGCGTTGTATATGTATGTGCATGCGTTGTACATTTCACTTTTTTTGTTTGTTTTGCACGGCTCAGTAACTGAACATATACTGCCGTAGATGGGATACACCGCATTTCTACTTTTGTAATATCTGAGACAAGCGCACACAATCCTCCTGCTTGTTATCCCTTAATCTTCCTTTTGAACTATGCGCTATTATAAGACATGAGAATCAATTCCCGCAGTTTGCATTGGGTAACTTTAACAAAATATGCAATTGCCGGTATTTATCAAATGCATGTTTTTCATCCCATCCCATACCCTCTACCTTTGTACTTCAAAGTCCATGGGACTACATTACCCTTGAGTGTGATGTAATGCCAGGGACATGCAGTTTGGCATAGGTTCCAATTAGTACATGCACCTGCTCTGCATGCCTGCTTTCGGAGTCTGTGCATATAATTAAGGGTATGCAGGCTGAAGGCTGTGGAAGCTGGTTTAATTTATTGCCATCTTTTCAGCAACACTCTGCTGCATACCTGACTGAAAGGCAGGCGCATAATTCATGGTCAAGTTCTGCGTAACCTTGGAGAACATAAACATTTATTTTGAAGGCTAACATTATTTTTTAAATGGCATATTTTAAAAAACATCTGCGCACGGCAGCCTTTGGTTAAATAGCCTACTTTACTCAATAAGCAGGGAGAAACATTGCTGTCATGGACCCACATTAACCGTTTTTGTTTATTTATTTTAAATGACAAGAATTCTATCAGCTATAATCAGTCAATACAGCACTTTTCATACAAATGAAATGCAACTCTATGTGCTGTGCAGCTATTGAACATTGACATGCATTAAAATAAGAATAGAATCAAAGCCATTAAAAGAAATACTAAATAAAAACAGATTTAAGAAAAATTAAAACCTTATATAAAACGCCAGACTAAATAAATACATTTTAAGTTTACATTTAAAAAAGTCCAGATCTGTATCTCCCCTCAGATCCTCCAGCAGGCTGATCCAGAACTTTGGAGCGTAGAAACTGATAATAATAAAATATATCAAGTAAATATTTTCGTTTACATTTACTACATGAGTTTACATCCATCTTGCATTTCTGAACTAATCTGCTGGATCAGTCCAACCTCTCTTTTCCATCACTGTCGTGACAACGAGTTGCAGATCAAACCAACGGTCATGTACCAAAGTTAGTGCCCCCTCACTCACTGCATTACAGTAACTTTAGGAAGGCTGTAAATACAAAATAAAAGAACCTGATTGTAGTGAGCAAGAAAAATACAACTGTGCTTTTATTCAAACAAAAGTGAAAAGATTTTTCTAAATTACTAAATAACAGAAGGTGGCCAATACGGAGTAGTTTATTGGTTCCACAGAATTTAAGAGGGTTAGTTGCAGTTAGATGCTCCTAATCTGTCACTGATGAATATGTGAAGCTGTCCTATAAACTGCAAAAAGAAAATTTTGGCAGTTTGCTGGTTGGGTTAGCACCTTGGTTAGCATCTTGGGTCTCAACCAAGAGAGGGCTCATATTGATCCAGCGTTCATTAATGGAATCGTGGCTAAAAATGCAAAAACGTTGCACAACAAGATCAGTAAACATGAAAAGTTGTCAGTCGCATTTAAAATGTAAGGACGTTGTCGAAAAGAGGGTGAAAGAGGTCATTGAACGGGTCGGAGATAACAGAATGGAGCTGTGCAGAAAAGCAAACGAGAGAAGATTGAAGGTAACCGAGCGCTGCTTGTGAGCGGCTGACACCGTCTGCAAGAATCACCTGTCACTCAAAATCCAACCAGCGCGGGTTGAGCTTCAGCAGCTAAAGGACTTAATCTAGGCGACATGTTGCACTCAAAGTCTGCCAAAACACGTTAATGTTCGAATTTGAATGATTTTTATAATTATTTTCTCTTAATAGACTGCAATTATAGTTGTTGATATGTGGATACTAATAAAATTTTTATTTTTGTTTTCAAAGTTTTTCTTTAAGTTTGATAAAGGGGAAACCTGCATGCACGATGCCCTGCAGCCAGCATGCACAGGGCAATGCATAAGCCTTTTATTTTCTGAAAATAGCAATCATTTTCATGAATAAAAGGTTTTTTTTAAAAAAAAAAAATTACCACCAATCCCTTTTTTTTTAAATTAAAGGAAATCACACATTGATGTCACCTATAGGCAGACTGGCAGAATGATTGTGGATCCCAGTTGCTGCGGATTCTGCCAGCGACATTTCCGTGGCAACATCAGAAATGGATGCTGAGTTTAGCGTTACATTCAGCTAGCACTTTCAATTCAAAAATACAACTATTATTATTTAAGGGAAATTCAGTTACTGCAGTAGTCATGATTTAACTCTCCTCAAAGATTATTGTAGATAGTTCAGGTGTTCAGGAAGGATCTGCTGTCCAGGTCTGCTTTGTAACGGATCTGAAGACGCCTCTGACTGAGGACACACGTGCTGAATCGCTGCGTTGTGTAGAAGATGTTCAGGATTGTCCATGATGTTTTCCATTTTATGAGGAAAATCCGGGGCTTTGCAGATCTTTGCCTTTCCAGTCTTCCCCATTGCTACTAGCTTCCTCCAATTATTCCTGGCAAAGTAGAGAGGATCACCTCTTGAGCTCCACGAGTGGTGTCAAAATGACAAGAGCGTAGCCTGGAATTTCTCGTGGGGTTCAACGTGTTGACATTCTTCCCCATTTTGTCCTTCCTCCCACATCGAGTTAGTGTCTTCCATCTCCTCTGCGCAAAACGAGATCTTTGGTCACTTCAGCTACATCACATCAGCCATGAGGGTCAGATGTGTGGCTTTTTTGCTTTAGAGCTATGTGATGTACACTTCACAGCATTGTAGTAGTAT
The DNA here is from genome assembly GCA_037176975.1 of Arrhamphus sclerolepis. NCBI lineage: Eukaryota > Metazoa > Chordata > Actinopteri > Beloniformes > Hemiramphidae > Arrhamphus > Arrhamphus sclerolepis. Next base: position 17,976 of record JBAMYA010091467.1, on the reverse strand, counting down.
ACCATGGTTGTTTAATGTTAGAAGATAAGAAAAATGAAGGAACTGTATCGCTTGTCATGCAGTCATGTCTACAAAAAGCCCCTAATGCAACGTGCTACTGCCATCTAGTGCTCAAAAAGAGTACACTTTTGTGGTACTCAGGTAGCCTCTATTAACAGAACAAAACTGTCTCATTAAAATATGAATGACTTTGTTATGTTAGGTACTTTTCAGGTTTTTCTTTATACAAAATACAGACAAAAAAAGAGGGGATATTAACATTTGCACCATATATTAATGAAAATTACTGTGAGACAACAACATATACACAATTACAGAAGCCCTAAAGGGCCATATGCATACATTTTATCTCCACCGTTTTCTCGTGATAACGAGTTATTTTTTCCTCCGTTTTACCGTGATAACGACATAATTTTCCCGCGATAACGACATAACTCCGCCATTTTCTCATGATAACAAGTTATTTTTTCCTCTGTTTTCCCGTGATAACAAGATAATTAATTTGAGATCTCAAGAAAACTAAGAAAAAAAGTCTGCACACTTAGATCCATGCAGTGTGTAAGTGTATTTTTCACCAAGCTTTCAGTCTATCGACCTTCATCAGGGAATTGCAATGCCCTTGAGATCTCAAATTAATTATCTCGTTATCACGAGAAATAGGCGGAGTTATGTCATTATCACGGGAACATTACGTTGTTATCACGGGAAAACGGAGGAAAAATAACTCGTTATCACAAGAAAACGGTGGAGTTATCTCGTTACCACGGGAAAACAGCAGAAATAAAATGTATGCCTGTATGACCCTTCAGGGCTTCCGTACACAATACTACAGCTGAAACATTTTTTAAAAAGTTGTCAAGTCAACATGAAATTAGACAGTCCTTTTAATATTCATCACAGGTTGAGCACAGACATCCGCTGGATACCTGTGGGGTTTAGTAAAAGTGTCCACTGTCCTATTTAAAATAAATAAGGAAATGCAGTACATCGCAACTCTGCTGTGGCAGCTTTTCATAATCCAGAGTGTCAGCATGTTCACATCCCTAACTCCATCAGTATGTTTTATCGCTATAAAAGCTAGAACACATCTGTGATAGCTCATCATTACACCCCTTGAATGATTTCACAGACCACAGATTCATTTGGTTCAGTGAATAATGCAATGGTATTTGCAGGGCAGTGCCAATAAAATTCCTGCTGAGGCGCACAGTGTGACATTAGTGAAGCAGGCAAAGTGGATACAGAACTCACACCAAAAGCAACATGCTGCCTGCGAGTGCGTGTGTTAGTGTGTGCGCCAGACTGAAATCAAGGGGAGAGGAAGCATCATATATTGTTAGGATCGCAGAGGTGTCATGGCGCGATGAGCCATTATTCTCATTACTAGCTAGAATGTGGGAGGGCCATGAGATCGTGTGCTGTTGAGGATTTTTCTTGAGAGAGCTGAGCGCACGACGACAGCAGCTGCACTGTGTTTGTTTGCCAAGACAGAAAGACTTTATTTATCATTGGCTGAGACAACAGCCAAGGTAGTTATCAGTTCTGGAGCCAATTGTGCAAAGAAGGATATGCTAAGATCATTTTTTGAATGATCGGCAATAACGGAGCAGCCATTCAGGAATTCATTATAACTGAACCTCTGCCAAGCATGAGCGTGTCCTAATAAACGATTTAGGATGTTTTTATGATGAATATGAAAGTAAGCTTTATGATGGAATTTTAAAAGAGGTCACTGACTCAGCTCATTTGATTTTCATGTACAGCGTTTATTATTATTTATATTAAATTCAAAACGAAAGGCGATGTGAATATTAAAGACATTTTAGCGAGGGGAATCCCAAAAACAAAGAAGCAGGATATAATATCCTTCCAAAAAGGATGCGTGTCCAGTTCCTGCGGGCAAGTTTCCATTAAAGGGGGTCCCAGTTAAAATGTACACTGGAAGTATAACAGGACCGACCTCCTCGGTGTTTTAACCGCTGCATCTCCATTACAGTGACAGCACTGGGAAGGATTCACTGACTTGGCAAAATGTCACTTCGCATCCCTTGGTGGTGGTAGTGCACCACTTTCTCCGTTTGCAAACCTCCAATAAATAAAATAATAAAAGCAGGAGAAGAGTAAGGAAAACAAAAACTCCCAGGAATGATGAGTTAATATTGAAGGAGCTGAGTCAGCTGCTGTATTTCTCTTCACACACATTCCTAAAGGTGCCAAATGAATAATTAGAGACGACATCAAGGTGGCTGAACATCAACTCCTGCCTACAGCGTACCCAACCAACACCCAGTCAACACCTCCTCCAACCCGGCAGCTCGTCAGGGCTGAAATACCTTATTCAAGGCAGGAAGAGTGTAGAATACGAGTCGCTTATTCACAAAATATGAATCAAACAGCACCTGGGGTAGTGAGGAGAACTCTGATTTTAGAGAACTGCAAGGCCTCTTTTTTAATAAAGCATATCCTGGTGGTCACATGTAAGATGCTGAAATTGTGTGATGGTATGTTGAAATAAAGTCAATAAAAAGTCAATGAGTGCTCTGGCAGACTGAAGAAATATAAAGACTCATCTCGACAACCAACAGGAAGATATATTCTGGGCTGGCTCAGTCCTGATTTTTACAATTCAACACATTGTGATACATTGAACAAATTCCCCGGAGTAGTTTTCCACCCGCATAGTCCCAAAGAACATGCCGAATGCATTTTTCTTCCAAAAAGAAAAAGTTTGATCACTTTTACTCATGTGTGCTGTTGAAAACTTTCACTTTTAAAGTTCTGAGGAGATATTCTTCAGGGTGTCCTGCCTTGGTCTAATGTGAAGCTGCACCAGCTGGGAAACGAAGAAAAGAGGAGGGAGACAGGATGGAGAGGATGAAGGAGAGAGAGAGGCACGCACAAATACACAGTATAGATACATTGTAGTACATCATCTGCCATCGATGGCATCATCACAAATGATCACTTCAGTGGAGAAAAAGTGATTTGTTCTGCGTTAAAACTGATTAATATTTTAAAGTGAACAAAGATCCTGTCACAAAATACTGTGCCAAGGTTGGGTGTTTTGTTGGGAAGGAACGTTTCCTTGACTTTGTGACATTTTCAAACACACATCTGTATGAAGAGCCAAAACATCTCAGTCTGCAGTCTCACAAACTTACTCCTCTGAGACTCATGAGAGATTGTAGGCAAGGCTGAATCGAGTTGTGTCATTTCATTTTGTCAGTCTATTTAATTTTATAAAGGAGCAGGGCTTATTAGATTCACCTTATGAGTTGCATTTATTTTGTCTTCACTACATCTATTAAGCACTAATTCATTGAGAGACAATCTCGAAGTCCTGTTTACATGGGTTGCTAAAGTGAAATCTTCAACAAATGACATCCTGTGACACAAAAAAAAACAAAAATATAAAAGTAAACCTGCTCAGAGGGTAAAAGTATGCAGTTATGTTCTTCCCAGCCACATGAATATGTTGGTAAGCTTTACAAAAATGGATTTAAGATTATTTGTCATGCTGCATTTCTGTCTCATTAATATCAACTGTTAATAAAATATTCAAACGTCTGCCAACATGAGCCCAAACCTTTGTTTAAATATTATAGCCAAGTTCTTTCAACACATTCAAACTTGTGAAAATAATAAAAAAGAACGGGTAACGTACAACCTGAGACATTTAGAACTCTAAATCCTTGAACTCCTGATTAACATTTTGCTTATTTTGTTGAATATAAAAAGCTGCAACAATTTCAGCGTTATCCTATAAAATACAATAAAATGCAACCTGATCTACAAATACAGCAAAAATCACAGGTTTCTTCATTTATGTTTTGCCAATTATGAACTTGCCAGAAATTCTTAACTTTTCTTCATACATCAGAACCTTGTTGCATTAGCAAAGATGCAACAAATTTGTTTTAATTTTTCATATGTGCACTAAGCAGAAAACCTTGAAAGTCAGCACATAAATTAAGCTATGCATAAACCTCGGTTACTGTCCAACGAAAAGCTCATGTTGTTGACTTGACTTAAGCAGCTGCAGTTTCAAGCCGTTGATGCAGGTGCTTGCAGAAGTTTAACAGTCGCTCCTGAGTGATGCTCTTCATGAAGAAGTTCAGCTGAAGGTTGTGGAACAGTACTGGCTCCAGTGGCAAGAATCATGCTTAGCTTCTGTGCTCCCTCATGACCTTATATTCTTTAAAAAAAAAAAAAAAAAAAAAACATCATTACTGGTGTGTACAGCACTGGTTCTCAACCTTTTTTCAGTGATGTACCTCCCTGTGAAATACTTTTTCAGCACCCGAACCAGCGCAAATCATTTTTGGTTGTAAAAAAAAAAAGTGACTGATTTATTAAACTTTGGAACTGATAAACATTTACAAAATTCAAACATTTGAAAAAATAACTATTTTGAACATTTTAAATGTTAATAACCCACAACTAAATGTATTGCAAATATCTATCATCGCTAAAATGCAGTGATTCAAACTAATTCAGTGAAAACAGTGACCCTGTAACCATTTAAAACAATAAAATTAACCATTTAAAACTCCATAAATGTGCAAAACACTGCTCATTTGTAGTGGGCTCTCTTGAACTATTTGGAAAAACTAAAAAGAAATAATTAACTTAATTATAAATCAAGATTTTTGCACATAAAAATAATTATCAACATAAAGTGTCCCCTTTTGGGATCATAGTAAAGATCTGTTCTCAAAAAGAAATCATTGACTTAATTTTAAATAAAAGCAGTAATTGCTAAAAACAAATATTATAAACCTTAAAATATCTTTTTAAGAATCAAAAACCACTTGTCCCTCCGTGTTTTCAAAAGAATTGCTGCTACGCTTCAACCACGACTCCATCCTTGGTCCAAGTGATTGACAGGTGATGCCAGGCAACATGTGACAGATTGGGTCGAACCATCCTGGTATGGGGGGAGAATCTGGGGTTTTAGGATAATGAAACCAAATAGCCCACTGAAAATTCTATAAGATTTATTTTACGTACTTATGTTTTCCTGAAATACTTATTAAATAATTATTTTTAAAAGTTTTTTGCATGGATGCTACTTTTTAAATATATGGAAATAGTCTAAAATCTCACATACCCTCTGGAGTGCCTTCACGTCCCCACGCGTACCCCCATTTGAGAACCGCTGCTGTACAGTGTTTCAACTCCTCTGCATATCCCTTCTGCATCTGTAAGGTTGTCTCTCTCCAGGAAGGAACAACTTCCTCAGCACATCTTCTATTGCTGCCAACTGGCAACGGTGGATGGTGGAGCGACTGTCAAGCAGATCAGATGTGAGGCTTGAAGGAGACCAGCACAGAAGGTGGAGGAAACTCTCGGGGGGTGGCCTTGAATTTTAACCGTCTTTTCTCAGTTTGTCCAGAAAGCTGAATTACCGTTTTAATTCTTAGCTAATCACGGCAAAATCTTCCTCCTTCCATTTCCACTAAACTTGATCTCACATATATACATTCTTCTCTTTCATATATATATATATATATATATATATACTCTTTTGCATGTATGAACTAATGTGTGTGAGGGCAAAATATAGGAATGTGAGGGTTAGAACGTAGGTTTCTATGAGTGCCAGGATGAATTAGTGTATGTCTTGTACGGCACCTCACACATCTTCCCACTAGACCAAGGTAGAACGTTACGGTGAACAGAATCTCATCAGAACACCAGCTATATCGCCATCTCCCATTTGTTGGGCCGATGACAACATGACCCCAAGCTGGAAGCTGTCGACATGCCTCTTCAGTCTATGGTAGAATCGGACCGATTAAGGCAACAACAAAAAAAACAAACATCTTATACCATATCATTTGCCAGACATAGTTGCATCATGTTTGTTTTCCATAGTGATACAACTGAACCGCATACTCTCTCTTTTGTTTTTTTGTAAACTGAGTTTACAATGACATCTGAGGGAAGAAATCATTGTTACAACACTTCAGAAAAACAGAAAAGCATGTCCAAGTGAAAGACAACGCCAACACAAAGGAGGCAAACCTGTGTACCCAGAATGAAAGTCTTGTTTCAGTACCAACCACTTTGCCTCCTCATGCAGACATGATTGCTCACTCATGAAGCATAAGGTGTATTACTGCATATTGCAGCAGCTTCTGCACCCTGACACCATCTCTAAAAGACAACTTATGTTTGTAGAAAGAAGAAAACAAACTGCAATATATGATGGCCTGAGGATGAGAATGGGCTTGTTTTCTTCACATAGAACTTTAGAGAGTCTTGGTCCTCGACTCTACAAACTGCAGCCCCTTTTAGTTTGAATGGCAGGTGCTTGGAAGATAATCTCAAAACACAAACACACAGACAGGTAGACATGGTTAGTCATAAATATAGTAGGAATAAACAACTTCACATTTTAGCTAACAAGAGTGGAAAGTAATTAGTGGTTGACAGGTTTTTTTGACACAAAATTCTGTAAGCCACTTCCAGCTCCTCACATCTCCATTTACTCTGAACACATCATATTCTTCAATTATTTCACCTGAAATAACACCATTGCTGCAGCTCATTCTGCTTCAGTTGTTCCTTTATTTGCAGCTTTTCAAGCAGTAATCATTGTCCCCATGGAAAAACACTGCATATTCCTCATAACAGCGTAATTTGTATTAAAATATCTATTAATGTTTTATGATGTATAGACGCGCTACACTTCACTGAATCCATTCATAAAACATGCATAGTGAAGTGAAGTGTTGCTAATTTGGTCTGGCAACCAAAGCTATGGCAACAAACTCGCACTTTGTAGTCGACCCTCTTGCTATTAACGCTAACATAATATAAAGACGTGGACATGAGCCCAGGTTTTGTTCATCACATCTAAAGCTGGAATTTTGCTCCAAAATTCAGCCCTTCAGAGAGATTGGTGCTTAAAATACGAACGAGTTACGGGTCATCAGTCGCGGATTCTTGCTGTCACTCTGCTGTGTGCAAGCTTTCCAATCATAATTGTGGAGCCAAAAGCAAATTATTCAAATGTGTATTCCTCCACTTCAAAAAAAATGTTATCAAAAATTGGTGTTTGAGTCTGCTTTATGTGTGATCCTCCTGAGATTCCTACTGTAATTTTAATGACTTTCGATTCACATGCAAAGTGAAGGTGTCTCTGCTGCATACAAAGAAGAGCAACTTTTCAAATTTATTTTGATACGAGACACCGTTGACAGAAGCAAAAGAGAGAGGAAAAGGCGTCAAATTCTTCAGATAAATAGCAGGCTGAGGTTTGCTCGTTTGCATCATGTGATTCAGAAGTGAGTTTATGAATTCTGGCAAGTTCTTTTGCACCTGAAGTAGTCAAAGCTGTCACTCATAGGTGATAGAGTATTAAAGAACGGTGTTTTACACCATAAAGAGTAATTCACTATAACCAAATACTAAATAAATCTCAATTGCTCAGTTTGTTTGTACCAGTGTGAATACGGATGAAGGTGTACAGACCATGAAAATGAACTATTTGCTTTGCGTTAAATTCATTTTAGGAAGTCATAAATCAAATTCATAGTTACAGGTTAGGTACTTGACATCACGTTCACTCTGCACAGTTGCACTTTCCATCAACAGTGGCAACTTCACTGTCAACGATGTAATCAAACCAAAGCACAAAACTGGATAAACATTTATGTATGTAACAGGAAGCACACTACAGTAATACAGCTGTTCTAACATTGCTTTACTAGTGTACAACTGTTAATATTTGATTGTAATATTATTTCATTGTTTAAGAAGAGGTCATTGTTTAAATATCTTAGACTTTTTCCATGGATGAAATTATAACTAACTGAAATTAGATTAAAGTCCTGTTGTATTGCCTTTTTTTAAAATATACATTTAACCACACAGTCACTAGTACTCTCTCACTTCCACACCTACATCACACAAGTAAAACAATGTTAGAAGAGCTGTACTACTGTAGCGTGCCTCTCTGCAGTATCGTCTTCTAATAGGCCATCCTAACTGCCTCAGTCTGAAAATAGTTCATGAGGCAGATCCAGACCTCATAACCAAGTTTTGTAGCCCGCTCAGCAGAGAAGCATCCTGCACGACAGAGGTTGGCATCTCCTGCCACCAACTCCCTCCATTCACCCAGTGCATTGGCAGAATCCACAAAGGTGGTCGTACCTAGCTTGGTCAGCCTGGTCCAGACCACAGAGGAAATTGTGAACGGCAACACATACCTTCCTTACATCCTCAGCTGTTTCTACACAACACTCCATGGCCTTCCCAATCGCCACTTGTCGTGCTCCGGAGTGGCGGTAGTTGCTTCCTGATTGTAAGTAATTATTATTTATTACTAGATGATGTTATTCCATTATCATAAACTTACAGACCTAATGAAAAGATGTAGTATGTTAGATGAACATCACTAACTCACCCAAATATGGTCACATTAGGTTGACCTTTAATGGAAACCTCTCATTACCAACAAAGACCAGACACAGCACTTCACTTCCAAGTAGAGCAGATGGAGGTGGTAGGGAAAGCTTCCTCTTGATGACCTGGGACCCAAAGGCACTTCTTGTGAACACCTCAGAATCACTGTCATGGTCATAAGCACCTGTCCACAACAGTGAACCTACCTGGCTTCACACACAGCCATCAGGATAAAAACTAAAGTAGACTTTGTAATTGTAGAAGCTACTCCAAATGCTAGAGCACGGATCCGGACGTGTTTCCAGTCTATTGACCCAACACAGTTGGGAAACTGCCACAACTCATTAAAATCATTTTCAGTTAAATTTCCAACCATCATTCTTGGGACAAGCTACGAAGTCGTCTTTAAGAGCAGTCCCTATAGCCCTGGATACTTTGAACTATACGTCCAACTGTTGCTGAACCAAGCTTGTGAGTGGCTGGTAAAGCTGAATAGATCCTCCCTGTTGCCATGTAACAAAAGGGTGATAGCCAGTCGCTCTGCTGCAGTCACGGGCTCACTGTGTGTGGTCTTGTGCCGAATTAGTGGGGAAATCCAACGCAAAAAGTTGTCACAGAGGACATGCAGGAATATTGTTGATGTTTTTCTTCATCAGGGAAACAAACTCCCCACTCTCCCAACAGCTTTGGTTTTGCAGCCTGACATGCCATCGCTGATGGTGCCATTTCCTTTGTCGAGATCAATGTTTAGATGTAAGTATATTCCAGGCCTTACAGAGCCACTGCCCTGTATATCCTTGATGCTTCTCTGCCACAACACACCTGACTCACACACATGGATCAGCACCAGCTTGCCGTCATGGTCTGCACAAGTCTGTTTACAGTCCATTCATTTGAATCAGATGCACTGAGGCAGGGAAACACCTGAGATATGCAGGACAATGGCCCTCAAGGGCTAGATGACCAAAGATGTAAAGTTACCTCTGAGAACAGTAAGAATTAGAAGATGCCGATGTGAAACCAAGCCCCCGCAAAGTCTTGGCTGCAGGCAGTTTGTAAGATGACCCGCAAACTAAATTCAAATCACAGTACGCAGTACAAAGACAATGAAGCATGGTGGAGCAAGCATCATGATATGGGGATGGCTCTCATGCTACAGTGTTGGTCCTATTTATCACATACCAGGGATCATGGACCACTATGAATACATCAGAACTTTAAAAAAAAAAAAACTCACGTTTCCTAATCTTGAAGAGAGATGCCTTTAAAAATGAATTTCACCAAGACCCCCTCCAGACACAGCAGTAAGCAGAAAGATCGTGGCTCCAGACCAACAACAATAATGTTATGGAGTGGCCAGTCGAATCACTGAACCTTGATTTAATTAAAAACAAAACAAAAAAAAAAAAAAAAACTTGATGACATCAAAAATGCTTTGAGGAAAAAAAAACAATAGATGCAGAAGAATTGTGGAATATAGTCTAATGGTCCCAGACTGGAGTAGTATAAGGTGCCAGTTGGTCGACTTCATCCAACACAGATGTGAAGCAGTTCTCAGAAGCAGTTCTCAGAAATACAACCAAATATTAGTTCAGTGATTCACAGGAAAGACTAATCTTAAAGCATTTCTCAGTTTATACAGAAAATATGAGTTTGTAAAGGAAAATGTGAACCGTTTTTTTCTTCTCCCCCCACCAACAGCCCAATATTCCATTTTCTTCATTTTTTTTGAATCAGTAACCAACAACAAATGTGATTTTTAGAAAAAGTTTTCTTTATGGTTTCATTTTGAATGGTATTAGTGTTGCTTTACTTGTTTGTTTTTAATAAAACACTGCTATTTTAAACACAACTGCATGTCCCAGATGGTTCTACTAACTGAACCAATCACAGTTGTGGTTTGCATCAACATATGTAGTTACATTTGTGAGGTTTACATCAGTCTGCAGTGTAAGGGATACATTCCATCTTCCAGGTTGGATTCAACCACACAGTAGGACTCATTACAGTTCCCTGAATTACCACTAGGAGTAATTCTCCATTGACTGCTGAATTTGCAGAAAAAACATACATTCACAGCACATAAGCAGCAGACTGAGGAACGGCAGATGACAGTTGTCATTTCAGATGTTGAAGCTGTAGCCACATTTGTTGAGGATGTTTGGTTAAAACTGACCAGAATTTAAATAAATATTAATTAGCATAAAACTATGCCAGTCAAGCTAAAATAGCTAACTTTAGTTGGGCCAGTTTCCTTTTTTTTCAGATAAGTGCTAAATGTAGACATACTGTCAGCAAATTTATATTTTCTCAGCAGGTCAGTCTAGTTACCCTCCGTTGGAACTACTTAATTATGCCCAAAAGTCTCAGAGAGCCAAGGATGGAGATCAATCCATCCTTGTAAAGCATCCCTGATGGAGGTTTAACAACAGAGCTGCGACATTGTATCCTGGATGGTAAACAAATAAGATGACAATCTCTTAGTGATTGCGGTGGATGAGAACCATCTCATTTACAAATGGTAAGAGTCATCTGCTAAACTAATGATAAAATCTTTCTCCACAATACTCTCGTTGACTTTTGTCGTTTTGAATAAGTCATCTTATCCATTGCTCTGATTGGCTGTAACACCAACCAAAGGTGTGCAGGATCAGTTTGAAAAGCAGCCATCAGTGCCGGATCCTGGATGAGTAGGCCCTCTGGTTCGTTTTAGACCCTACATCTGTTATGATGTGGGTCTGGTCTGTCAGGCTAGCTAACTGATGTGTCTCGAATCACCCCCTAAACACACACATACATGTATGTACACACACACACATATGTACATATATACATACATATATATATAAAATGTGAGCGATATATATGAGCTTCTGTAGCGGTTGAAGACAGTTTTTCTCATCAGCACTCCTCCCCAGGTACCACACACACCTGAGCCTAATCTTCTTACTGCTGGAGGCGTGGTGATGACATCATCAACTCAAAAACAAGACCCAAAAAATAAAACAAAAAATGGCTCCTACACTATGTAGTACACTATATATTGTATTTCTACATAGTGTGTGTTGTAACTTGTATTAAGAACTATTATACCCTGTATCAAGGGTGCCCAACTCCAGGCCTCAAGGGCCGCAGTCCCACATGTTTCTTTGCCACAACACCTGATTCAAATGAATGGTTCACCATCAGCTTGTCATCCAGGTCTGTTAACGACATGTTCATTTGTATCAGGTGTGTCATGGCAGGGAAACATGCAAGACATGCAGGACTGTGGTCCTCAAGGCCAGGAGTTGGGCACCCCTGCCCTGTCCAGTGCACTCAGTTATCCCACAATGCATCATGAAAACACAACTGAGAATCGTGGTTTTAGCCAGCAGAGGTGTTACGTACCATGTGAACAACAGATATGAGGAGCAAAAATGTAAAAAATGGTGCTTGTAGTGTCTGAAAGTTCATTCAGCTGATGAGCTCTTTTCATAGATGCATTTCCTGAGCTCCCACACATAGTGACCTTGATGTAGCACGGTGACATGGCACTACACCAAAATACAAAGTTTAAACTTAGTGGGGAGAGAAAGGCAAGCTACTCCTGTACTGCATTATTTGAGGAGAGAGATTACACAAATAAGGTATGGAGAATAGTTTACATAGAAAGATAAATGGATAAAGCGAAACACCAGCAAAAGCATTCATCATTTTTGGAAAACTGTCCTCTAGATTACATTATGCTTTATTCCGTGTAAAAACGTGAAGTTCTGCAATTGCAGGCTCTGCCTTTACGTTTATGTTACTTCTCAAAGAGATTAATAAAATATCAACATAAAATGAATATTCAAAAAGCATGAAAGTTAATATAGATGTAAAATCTATGCTTATTGCTCTGTTAAAAACTTTTTTTATGTAGAATTTAGCAACCATTTGGAAAATTGTACTCCTAATACGGAGTTGCTGTATAATTCAATGACAGCCATTGAGAGAGGAAACAGATCGTCTTTTGATGTGTTCTGACATATTTGTATGAATGACAGGTCTGAAAATAATTTCCAAACACATGCAACTATTTAAAAATGCAAAACAGAGCATGTTGCAAACTGCCCCGATTACATGTTCACTCTGAAGATGCTGAAAACAGTTGGCATCCGTTTCTCTTTCTGCTTCATGTTGCTTTCAATAAAAGCTGATTGATAGCAGAAAAAAAACACATATTGTTGAAGTGGAAGACTAACAGGCAGTATTGGCTGCCTCGTCCTTGTACAGAGCTTGTGACAAATGTAGCATCTGAGTGGCTGTGGCAGGCTGTGATCCTGCAGGATCCCTCATGTTGTCTATGAGCGTTAAATTTTTTCATTAACTTCAGGTGCTCTATCCCATCTTCTCGCGCTCTGTCATCCTTGGCCAGAATGAAGCTGTGCGGCCCACAATCGAGCAGCGCTTTCACTTTCCGCTCTGTTTAAATCAACTCCACAAAGGCAGAGACACATGACAGACGATCCCTGCAGCTCCGCCACATGTGCAGTGTACAGAGCTGAATCCACAGAAGAAAACCCACTTTGGGTGAGAAAAAAAGAAAAGAAAAAGGAAAAAAGGGGGGAAAAAAGAGCTCAAGGCCAGTTCTGAATATGCCTCTGGCTGTCCTTGAAGGACCTCCTCTCTGGGCTAGATCCTCCCGGGTGGTCTAAGCAGTGTGGATCAGTGAGGCGATTTATCTGGACGTTTGACAACTTCTGCACCAGTTACTCAGGCTGCTCCTGTCCCCACAGAGAGCCTCTGTCATTGCTATAAAAAGGGAACGCTATTGACAAAGACAAGGTGGGGTTGTTTTATCTGCCTTTAATTTTATTCAAGAGCAGTTTGAAGAAAATACAGTTTGAGCTTATCAAAGTTTTCAAATCATAGCAGTGAATCTCCTGGAAATGTACCACATTACAGTGACGACACACCGGTCAGGATGACATGACAATGCCACACTGAGCCTTAGCAAGAAATCTGAAAGATATCCATGCAAAAAGCCAGACATGATAACAATGCAAACATGCATTCTGGGTCTTACAGAACCATCTACAGCAACAACAGCTGATAGTAGTGGCCTGATTGGAAAATCCACAAAAAATAAAAAACACAACACTTTGTAGATCTTATGATTATTATTGCCTAAAACATCTGTACATGAATTTCTTGCATTTGTCCCAGCTTTTCAGGCATCAGATTCCTTAAGAAGCATATTTTTCACAAAAACTTTCAGCTTAAAAGACGTTTCATCTTTATAAAAGTGTCAATTCAGACCAAAGGTGTAAATTTAAAAAGCATTCCAACACCTGAGATGCGTTTGAAAAAGCCCCCTGTGGCTTTTCCATAGACTAAATAAATGATAGATGGATCCGCTGCGACGTCAACCGCTGGTGAGCAGCAGCTCTAAACCTTGATATGCACTCTGCAATCACCATCTTTTGTCTTTGTGAAATCAAAAAGTGAACGTATCTTGACAGGAAGGTGAAGCTAAGGGGACAAAAATATGTTCTTCTGAGGAATCGCAGTATATGTTAAAATTTTAAATTATTTCAAAAGCAGAGGACCTCAGTCGCTGATGGGACCATAAAGCCTTGTGGGAAAAATATATTGACTTGACATCTGATGAGAAGAATTATGTTCTATTGAAGCTAGAGCTAGCAGCTGTCAATGGTATTATATTTGTAAGTCACGTCTGCATCAGCTTCATCTAACAATAACTATTTTTTATGAGATTTTCTGAAAAGCTCAAAATTGTCCACTAAAGTCTAAACCTTAGCCTTTAAAGACACCAAAACACAACTGGAGGAATTAAACCTTTGTCTTTTTTCACCTTTTAGCCTTACATTTATCAATAAATGTGCATGTCTTTGACTTTGCAAGGATACTACGCAAATGTTGCATCAGTCCAGTAAGTAGATAAAGAAAACTTGTAGTTTCATCACTGAAACTGTGTGTACGCACACGTGTAGAAACATGCGCACACGTTTTAACCAGATTAGTGTTTTCCTTTTATCAGTCACAGTCATTGTGAAATCATGCGTGAGCACAAAAAAGATTTGTTTGTGTTTGAAGCCATTAATTAATTTACACTCTGTCCTACATTGGTGATAAAAAAAAAGTATATAAATAAAATAAAAAGGGGGGACCTTGCTGCTTATTTTGAGAATAGTTTCATTTCATCCCAATAGAGCAGTTCACACTCCTCTCTTGAGCAACCAGTTAGTCCTCAGGACTACCGACTGTAAGAATAACTGGACAAAACCTGTGTCATCATCTGTAAGTTTCCTTAAGAGAGCTTTTGAACCTCCGCTCAGTGCCGTAATCGCTCCAGTGGGGCTCATGTTCATGTCTTAGTTACATCACCACAAGCCAGCCATCTTATTTTAAGATATGATGCTAATTACTTTGCATTCATTCCAAATCAAATCTGTCCACTCAACCTCATTTCAAGCATTATGAGCAAGACGACATTAGAAACAAATTGCTACCTTAGCCTAAACAAGGAGCTCTACTGAGACCAGCCACCATTCAGCCTGCTGCATGCAGCGTTAGCGCCATTATAGTCACCTTTGAGACGGGTGAGCCTACTGAGATAGGACAGACAGGCTGAGTGACTGTCAGTCCCAGTAGACGCGCCCTTGGAAGGGTCCTGAAATAATCTGCCATGAGTCTCAGCCTCTCCAGCTAAGCTGCGTTCCAGAAAAGCTGTGCACCAGCCAGCAAACACTCGCAGTGGGAGCTCCCATTTCAAATGTTACTTTAGTGGCTCTTAAAACGGGGATTTTTTTGGGAAGATTTGATCAGAATCAGCATGATAGGTTAGCATAAGCTAAGCTTATCAAGCTCAAATGGCTAGCTTGTGCGTACTGTACAGAGCTCAGCATGTTCCAGTCAGCCTCCAGGCATGCCCGTCCATTTGCAACATGGCGCCGCACTGTATGAAACAAAAGAGGCTCCAAAAGCAGTATACAAAAACTATTCTTCAACCTCACTGAAGAACAAATGAAAAACAAAGGTGCAGGGGAACCAAGCACACACTAAAAAAGAAAAAAAATACAGCAAAAGAGGCAACAAACAAGACTAATGTGGATGAAGTAATGGAAGCTGTGCTGCGACAAACAAGGCAGTAAGAAACACAATGATCAGGCAGGTAGTCACAAATGACCCACAGGTGGGAGCAACCAGAAACTGAACCCCAAGTGTGAAGCAAGAACAGGAATGCACAAGGGACTTAAGTTCAAGGAAATAACGAAATGCAAAATAAAACAGGAAGTCAATCAAATAAAAAAAAACACGGGAACAAGAACTTTATTTAAAAATAACTAACTAACAATGAGCACATTAAACTAAGACCAAGCAAGAAAAACCTCACAAAAAAATAAAATAAAAATAACAGACCCTAGAGATCACAACATTCCTCAAAATCAGCTGATGCTATTACATGCAGGCTCGTGTTTCTCCTCCCCGCAACCCCCTGCACCCAACCCAAGCCAACACATACATCTTCATGCAGTAACAATAAGTCAGTGCAACAAGCAGAAAAGCCTGTAAATTATTGCAACCCATATGCCCTGAGGGCTCTGCTGGTTGTTGGTCTGTTGTGGTCATTACAAGCAGTAATGATCCCCAAACATCGTTATTGGCCAATTTTAAATGTGTTCCTCGGCCATCAATGGTCGATGGGAATACATTTTGGTAGAGATTACTTTGCACTCCTGGGTCATTTTAAAGAAATAACTGATAACAATTATGTTTTCCTAATAATGATTATTTAATGATTACACTGCAGAACTCCCTGGCTGTTACGAAAACAACACTGTCTGCAGGCTGGAGAGGTGACAGTGTCACTGAAAGCAATTAAAAAGCTATCAGATGAAGCTGAAAGGGAAACATTTTCTATGAGATTGTAAAGTTAACCACTGGCCTGAGCCAAACGTGGCCACAGGGGCACTATGAGGTTATTACTCTCTGCAGGTGCTGTGTTCCTCAGCGGAGCTGGACACTAGAGTGTGCTCAGTAATGACCACTAACTGCACTTTGTGCTGCTGCTTCCAAGAATATCAACAATGACTTGTCATTTTTCACAAGGGGTCTAAAAAGGTGTGCAGTAAATTTTAAATGCATTATTTCTCTTTTGTGCTGGAGCACTGTCAGAGTGTGTATGTGTGTTTTGGTTAGAATTTAAAAAAAAAAAGCTACACTAGAAATTTATGAACAGACTGAAGTGAAGCCTACCGTCTAATTCATTTAAGCTTCTTAAAGTGGCCATATTTTGTTCATTTTCAGCCATCTAATTTTAATCTCTTAGTAGCAGTTTTAGTAATCTAAAGTGCTTTGTATCCAGCTTAATTCCAAAAGCCTATAATTATTTCTAAAATGACAAAAGATGGGGACAAAAATCACAAGAAGGAGGTCTTCCTGGGGGTAGATTTAAAGAAGTGTTTTTTGATTGGTTAATTCCTGGAGGCATGCCAGTGGGAGGAGCTAATGACTCATGAATGTCTTCCTCAGGTACACAAAGGTTTCAACATATCACCACCACATTATCAATCAACATGAACACCTCAAAACCTTACATGCATGGTCTAGACAGGACATGTACGTAGTTCAAAATATGAACTGAAAAAGATTATGGCTATTATACCCGCTATGACATCATTGAAAGCCAATGGTAGCAAGAAGAAAAAAAAAAAATCTGAAAATGACTTTTGATATCACATACTCTTGTTTCCTTGTGAAGACAGACAAAAATTTATTGGCTCTTTATAAACAACATCTAGTAGATTTTTTTTTTTAAATCATATTTCATACATAGGGATTTTATGGCAATTTATGAAGCAATGTTTATTATTTTTTCAATTTTTTAACAGTATAAAAGGTTTTTCAGGTTTTGGATTTCAAGTTGTTTTTTTTTTATGTGGATTATGCAGAGGTCTCATAAATTCATGTATCAAATGTGATATATTTAGCATTATAAGGCTGAAATGCCTGGAGGGCCAAGTTATTCATCGCAGTGTGAAAGGGGGTTTAGCTATCACCTGTCACCAAACACACAGCAGTTTCCTCTTCTTCCATTAATGTGATATCCTTCTGGAACATTAGGGTTCTTTTTTTATTCCCTGTGCTTCAGTTCATATAAACTCAACCAACGGGTTATAACTGTAGATGACGAAGAATTCCTCCATAGAGAAATCTTCCTTATGAAATGTGATATGCTATTTGATCCACATTGTTCGAGTTGAATATGAGGATTTATAGCGTTTTTTTTCCTTCAAACTTTGAAAAAAAACAAGACTGAAAAATTATCAAATGCAAAAACCCTCCACTATGTTCTAATTTTTTATTTCACTGCAGAAATTGTATTGCAGCTCCAGCTGGCTACAAGCAGACTGGTGGCTGTGAATGTAACCCGTAGTAATGCTTTAGTTCATATTAGGGACAGCCCCAAAAATCACAAAACTGCATGTAGACTTGCTGGTTGAAGCCCCTTAGTTTTTCTCTCGAGTCCAAGCTGTGGCGCCTCTTTTTTTTTTTTAACTTGTTTCCCATGTGAAC
>JBAMYA010091447.1:0-21714 GCA_037176975.1 Arrhamphus sclerolepis | reverse complement strand
TACAATATGTAACATTTTGAGTACTTGTTACATAACACTGAAAAGTATTTCAACATTATTTAAATCAATGTGAAAACTGTGGGGTTCCCTCACTTCCTCATGATTCTGTTCCACTGTCACAATTACATTCAGTATGTACTCTGATTCATGTCACTGGACCATACATTATTTTATTGTTTGCAGATGCCTCACAAGGCGCACCTTGGATTGATGGAACTAAAATTCTTCTAAAAGTCTCCCCTTTCTGCTATGTCACCATTGCTGGAAATTATACAAATTCACCTACTGAGGACACCATGATGTGTCTGGCCTCTCATGTTGCTGATTCCACTGGACCTATGCTAACTTTTGACTTGTTCTGTCCTGGAACCTACACAGCCTCTGTTGGACTATCTTTAAATAAATGTTTTTCTCATTAAAATTTTTGAATGTTTGTTCAATGTCAACATGATTAACCTGGTGCACCCTGGGCCATTTTTGTAGGTTTATGCTCGAAAATGACATAACAACAAATAAGGTTTCTGCATCTACAAAGTCTAAATGGATAATCTTGGTATCAAACTAAAGCGGAGACTTTGGTGGTTATTCTAGATGTACAAAATTCGCATTTCTATGTTACTGGTAAGTGCAGGTGAAGATGGAACACAACAAAAGTTTTAGATTTAATTTCCGCCTAAAAAAAAATCTGAATTTATGTCTATACCCCGTCTATAATTATGTTGTTGCAGCCTAAAAACCCAAAATTGTAAGAACATCATCTAATTGTCATATGTGCAAAAATTGTTGGTAATAAAATACAAAATAACAAATTTATAAAGCCTTGAGTAGAAAAATGTCAAGGCGCAATTCAACTGTGCCAAAATTTTGGCACAGTTGTATTGCGCCTTGACAATTATTTTGGTGAAAATCATCTTTACGGACAAAATAACATATTTGGATACCACAGAGCACTGTTGGAACTAAATAACACATTTTGATGTGTCACTTAGTGCATATCAAGATGTGACTTATACATGTCCCATTGAGTCATTTCTACTAGAAAGAAGACCATGGACAAGAAATCAAATTCAACTGGAAAAAAATTTATGCAAAAACTAAATAGAGAAAAATGCAAAAACCTTTTAGTCATCTTCTTTTTCTTTGAAATTAGTTTTGTTTTGTAGAAAACAAAAACCAAAAGCTTGACAAATCCTGTGCGTAACAGTGTCCATGTCCAAAAGGGGCACTCTACGTCATCGGTCACTGATAAGAGCGCGCGGCATTCAACCGCGAAAAGCTCTGGAGCGGATTCGCCAATTTACATGATGACCCCTCTTTTGAAAGCTAACAAACAAAAGATGTGAGGGAAGTTACCAAATTAAAATTGACCACTAGGCTTTTCTAAAAAAAAGTCAGCCCAAAAACGTCGTCATAGGAAATTACGCAAGACCGCTTCCGCCATACAGAGGGTCCCTATAATAAAAAAGAGTTTGTTTCTACTCGGAATCATTTCTTAGTGACACCAAACAAAGGGCTAACTGATACAAGAGGATTCCTGTCTAAAAAAGATCGAGTTACGATCAGAAAACAGCAAAGGTATGACGCGATTCATAATTGTTTTAT
The DNA here is from genome assembly GCA_037176975.1 of Arrhamphus sclerolepis. NCBI lineage: Eukaryota > Metazoa > Chordata > Actinopteri > Beloniformes > Hemiramphidae > Arrhamphus > Arrhamphus sclerolepis. Next base: position 20,112 of record JBAMYA010091447.1, on the reverse strand, counting down.
AATGCGACATTCATTTTTGCAACTCTTTGGCTGATTATTCACTGAGTTTTAGCAGTAGAGAAATAATACTTGTACTTTTGGATTGGTTGATGTGTTAGCTTTAAGAGGGGACGGAGATTGTTGCAATAGTCTTCGGATTAACAAAATTATCGATGATATAAACTGATATTGGGCTGTTAGCTTGTTTTCGACGCTACCTTATTTTTACTTTTTCTGAAATTTCTTATATGTTGGCTTTTCTGATTAATTATAGTAGGTCTGAGATAAATATGAACACAAAGGATCATAGGTAAAATTCTCATAGATATAGCACCAAATATGTAGTAGGAAGGAATACGAGTAACGTGTCAATAGTTCTATGTCATATAGATAACCATAGAGGACAGAGGCTACTTCAATTTAACTTTGTAGATCTTTTTAATCAGTTTTTCTCATCTAATCCTATGGATGAGGGACAAAAGTCTGAAACTGGTCAAAAGAATTTTAGTCATCATCTGGCAAACGTTTGATATTATCCTTTCAATTCAACACAACTTCAAGTACCCATTGTCCAATTAAGTATCTCAGTATTTAGTTTGGTATACACAAAGACATTTTAATATAATTTCATAATAGAAGACTTTAAATAATATCATCATTCATTGCTGATTGTGAGCTTTGGCAACATACATGTGATACAACCTGTGCCATAATTTTCACTCCAAAAAAGGTTGTGCCCCTTTTCAAACAGTGATTGACCTGGACTTGCAGGCAATGTTTGTAGGTTGCTCCCGACTGACAGAGAAGTAAGAAATGGTAAGAAGCATGGCAGCAGGTTATTGGCTTTTTGTCCATATTACTCCCACGGCTAGTTCACTACAGAAGTTGAACTTTTGCAGGGTCAGTGTCTTTATTTTTTTGTTGTTAACTTAAAACTCTGGCCTGTAAAGAGAGATTGTGTTTCTTTTACTGACAGTTTTTGTTGTTTGTTTTTTTTTGTTTGTTTTTTAAGAATAGCTTGATTCTTCTACAAAAAGACATTTCATGCACTCACACATTTTTCCTTTTTTTTCACTCATTCATACTGTTTTCATTTTGAATGAATGAAATTGTCCAGCTATGTGTTTTAATTAGACACACAATGTAAATAAAAACAATGCAACCCCCTGAAAAGCTAAAAAGTATTACACAATACAGTATGCTAATGACCACCGTAGTCTTAATTCTACATAAACGCCTACATGCTTGTTATTCTCCTGCTGCTCACATAACATCTATTACAATTTTCCATAGCTCTAGGCCAAGCTCTCTGCCGCTCTTTTTCTGTCCTTCTTGACTTCTCATTTCTAACTTTGCCACTGCTCTCTGTTTTATTTCCAAATCAAAGTAATAAAATGGATCATCACTGAGGTAATTTTGTGGTAAGTGAACAGGAGGCTGTCATTACTGTGTCATGCGGAGGGGATGATGAGCAAAATGAAAAATGGGAAGAGGAAGAGAGCACAGAGACAAATCAAAGAGTCAGGTTGGCTTTTGTTTCAGGCTCCAGCAACATCTGCAACTAGAGCCTTCAGGTAAAATCAGCCTTAAACTATTGTTAGTGGGCAATCTCTGAACAGTGTGAGTTCATTTATCATGGAGGTTTGACAACTATGGTTATGGTTGTGAGACAATGGTGCAGAATCTTACATGTAAAAAAAATATCTTATTTTACCAATCTGAAATGATCAATGCCAAACTTTACTCTTTTTTTTTTAAAACATACACTAAGTGATTTTAAGCTTCTGTAGGGAGGCTGAAAATCTTTACCAAATTAGCCACCAAATACTTTTGAGATAAAGCTTTATGAATGAAAACGATGAAAAGTCAGGTTACACCAAAGTCGGTTGCATTAATTTTCTGGGAAAGTGCAATGCCAATCAATACACTTCATGTTGTCATGTAGGTATTTATCAGAGAGAGTGTGAAATTTTACCTGAGGCACTAGACGAAAATTCAGATCACATCAAGGGGGAATGGGAGTAATCCTGTGGAGACCACAAATGTCATGGCAATCGAGCTTGGCTTTCATGCAATAGCTGCCAAAATATCTCAACAACTTTTTTGCAGATGAAATCGTTCCGTGGACACCCTGAGGGCTACAACCCACTGGAACAAGCACACACCCACAGCTCTACCCCCTGCAGAGCTGCATTCATTCATCACCACTTACACCGAAAATAGGACACCTGATTTAGGACATATTAAGCTTCAGGTGACAAGCTATTTGGTATAAACTTGGAATGTTACAACTGTTTAATAATAATGAGATGGCAGATAGAAAGATAAAGAGGTCCAGACCAGGTAAAGCCTTGACATCTATGTCTCCCAGATTTATGTGTTTTGTATCTTCAGGCTTATATTGTGTTTTTTTTTCTACACTGTTAACCTTTTTACATTTTACCAGTCACTACATTTTTTTTTCTAATGACTGCAATCAATCAATGGAAACTGGCTCATACTGTTTGAAAAAAGTAATTTGAGAGAAATATGAACTGAGATTTTCAGGGAAAAAGTAATTGAGGTAACTTTTACGTCTGCATTACTTTCATCCTCTGCACTAGGAGGCATCTGGTTTACTTCAACAACCGCAACTAAAACCCTGAAGTTAGTCTGATTAAGAGAGCGAGCATATTAAAATGAGTAGTGTACAAAACTATCAGCAAGGTAAATATAAGCTGTTTTTAAAGAGATGTGTTTTAAGCTAGGTCTATAAAGAGAAAGAGTCTTTGTTTTATCCTTAAAACAAGAGGCAAGCCTTCATTCTGAAAGCTGAGCAGTGGTATTTTGGTGAGACATATAAAGGATTTGAGATTCTATTACAAACTTTACAGCAAACCAGTTGCGAGGCTTGAACAAGAACAATGTGCTTCCTCTTGTCCTCACTACTGTGGCAGCTGCATTTTGGATCTTCTAAAAAAGACATCTTCAGGGTTCTAACTCAAAAGCGCAATCAAAACTTGTTCTCTGTCTAGCATCAAATTGAAGCCATAAATTGAAAAGCAAAGATCAAAATTACATTATGGCTTCATCATTCACAACCTTAAACATTCTTCTTCTTCTCCTTTCAGCTGTTCTTCAGGGGTCACTTCAGCAAATAATCTGCTTCCATGTAACCCTTACTTCTGCATCCTCTTCTCTCACACAAAATAACTTCATGTCCTCTTTCACTGTCCATAAATCTCCTCTTTGGTCTTCCATTAGACCACCTGTTACTTTCAACCTCATCATCCTTCTGCCAAAATATATTTGCATTATTGCAAAATTTGCCTGTTTAGAACATTGCAATTATACAAATTTATATAATTTTTAATTTGACAATTTTATGTCAAAAGGTTGCAATTTTTTTGAAAGTTGTATATTTACAACAAAACTGTAAGAGGTCATGATAGGACATATATATAGGAAATATATGTGTACTTACAAATGATAATAACATATAATAAATGATAAATTGTATGTAATAGGAGTTAATACTCTTGATGGAATTTCAATAGTAGGCGGAGGGGGAGTGTGGGTGGAGTTATAGAAGCAAGTGAAGTCATCCTGAGATCATGACATCATACAGCATTTGTGGTTCCGTAACTCTGATATCACAGGTTGCAGTTTTTCAAAGGCATTTCATTCCACACAAGCATCTCTGGTGGAAACTTCATCACTGACTCACAAGTCAACTTTCAGATTGCAAACATCCAAACCACTCTGTGTTTGTTCATAGGCACGATGCCCCCATACAACTTCTTCGTCAGAAACTGGGATAATTGTATTATACTGTCATGTAATGTATTGTACTGTATTGTATTTTATTATATTGTAGTGTATTGTATTCTATTGCATTGTAGTATAGTGTAATGTATTGTAGTGTATTGTATTGTGGTTTATTGTATTGTAGTGTATTGCATTGTATTTTGTTGTATCACACTGTAGTATAATATATTGTACTGCAGTGTATTGAATAGTAGTGCACTGTATTGTACTGTGTTGTATTATACTGTAGCTTTTTGCGGTGTATTGTATTGTATTTTATTGTATTGTAGTGTAATGTATTGTATTGTACTGGGCTGTATTGTAGACAGACGGACAGACGTACAGATGGACAGACAGACAGACAGACAGAACTTTATTAATCCCTGAAGGGAAATTCAAATTGTGAAGTGCTCATCATCATCAAAGTGTAAAAAACAAAACATTTTCTAGTTAATTAAATAGAATTAAACAGTCTTATTGCTGTGGGGACGAAGGATCTTCTGAATCTTTCTGTTCTGCAGCAGTGAGGGGAAGCAACTGCTGCATCTGCTTTTTTGTTGCTCCAGTCGACTGTGGAGAGGGTTTCTGCTATTGTCCATAAAAGCTTTCAGTTTGTTTAGTGTGCCCCTCTCCGCCACAGATGTTAGTGGGTCCAGTGTCCTGCCCAGCACTGAGCCTGCTTTTTTGACCAGCTCGTTCAGTTGCTTGGTGTTTTTGTCTGTAAGGCTTCCTCCCCAGCACACTGCAGCAAAGAAGAGTGCACTAGCCACCACCGTGTGGTAGAAAATAATCATCATTTCAAAGGACCTCAGTGACCACAGGAAGAACAGGTGGCTCTGCCCCTTCCTGTAGAGGGCGTCAGTGTTAGGGGACCAGTCCAGCTTGTCATCCAACAAAGACCCCTAGATCTTCATATCTGTGCACCACTTCAATGTCCACGCCAAAGATTTTCACTGGCTCCAGAAGAGGCTTAGACCTGCTGAAATCCACGATCATTTCTTTTGTTTTTGAGGTGTTCAGTCTCCCAAGCTCCAACCTCACCCCCATCTCAATGACAGGCAAGGGTGGAGGCACAGGTGTGACAATGAGACTAGCTGTAGCAGTTGAGATGGACGCAGGTGGAGGAGAAGGAGGAGCCGTGATGGAGAAACACACATGATGAGCAGAAGCAGGAGTCACAGTGGAGATGCATCCATGTGGACTAGAAGGAGCAGCAGTGGACATGGGTGTGGCCACACTGTCAAATCTGTTGAAGAGCTGGTTAAGATTGGCTCTGTCCACATCACCCACTATGGGCTGTCTTTTGTTTTTGTTGCAGCCGGAGATGGTGTTGATTCCTCTCCTCAACTCCCGGATGTTGCTGTTCTGTAGATTTCTTTCAATTTTCTTTTTGTATTCCAACTTTGCCATCTTCAGTCTCCTTTTCAACTCATGTTGCACCTGTTTGAGATGTTCTTTGTCATTGTCTCTAAAAGCTTCCTTTTTCTGGTTAAGGATTGCTTTTGTCACTTGTGATCCAGGGTTTGTTATTAGGGAAACATCATACAGTCTTTGTAGACTGTGTCTCTACAGAAGTTGATATAGTCAGTAAAACAGTCAACCTGAAGGTCAATGTCCATACCATTCCCGTCTGTTTCCAGCAGCACATTCCAATCTGTGCATTCAAAGCAGTCCCTTAGAGCGTTACTAGCCTCAGGTGCCCATTTCCTGACTGTGAGGGTAGTTGTACGCTGACTCAACAAACAGGGTTTGTAGCAAGTCTGCAGAAAAACCAGGATGTGATCCAACTGGCCCAGTGGTGGTAAGGCAGAAGCTCTATAAGCATCTTTTACATTGGCGTAAAGTAGATCAAGTGTTTTACTTTCTCTAGTAGGACAATCAACAAACTGTGTAAATCCAGTCAGGTGGGAGGACAGTTTGACGTGGTTGAAATCTCCAGATATTAATACAAGTGTCTCAGGGTGTTTGGTCTGTATCCTAGCAACAGTTTCGTGAAGAATTTCACGTGGAACTTGGGCAGTTGCCTTGGGTGGATGTACACAAGTATTGTTATGATGTGACTGAATTCTCTTGGTACACAGTTTGGTCTCATAGCAACGGCCAATAATTCCATATCTGGGCAGCACATCTTCTCCTTGGTAGTAATATGGGAAGGACTACACCATCTCTGATTCACAAATAAAGCCAGTCCTCCTCCTTTCTTCTTTCCACTAGCCTTAGTGTCTCTGTCCATCTGTATGAGAGTGAAACCAGGTAGTTCTTCATGAATCAGAGATGTTTTGATTCAACCAGGTTTCAGTAAAACACATAAGGCTGCACTCACGTTTTACTTTTTGAGTCTTCACCAATATCTCCATTTCATCACATTTGTTGGACAGAGAGTTGACATTTCCCATGATGACCGATGGCACAAAGGGCTTGTATCTCCACTTCCTGGCCTTCATCTTTGCACCAGCACGGCAACCACGAAAACACCTCTTTAACTCAGATGGAATCGGGTGGTTTCCTCCAGATTTGCTCAGTTTCAATGAAAGCAGCTCTTCTCTTGAGTAAACTCTTCTCCCCACAGAAATATCCATCAGCAATTGACCAAAAAAAAAAAAAAAAGGAAAATATGAGTAAAATCTAAGTAAAAATTGAGAGCTGCCAGACTTTGCAATATCTTTGTTGACTTTGCTACGCACATCCAAGAATGTGTATGTAATGGAATAAGACACAGTGTCCAACTAAAGTCTTGACAGACATAACAAATAATTTCGATTAAATAGGTGTGTTCAAACTTCTGCTTGGTGCTGTAGCTGCGTCACAGCTGTTCTTTTAAGCAGATCAGTGGGATGTGACACGGTGGATTCATCTGTTGTTTTTATAATGTTCCTCTGTATTTCACCAGTTCTGTCAGAACGCACCTGAACATTCTTTCATAAAGTTCCCACAGAAAATCTCTCTCCTTACTCCTTCCTTTTCCAGGTGACTTGAAGGAATATAAACATATTTCAAAACTGTTGAGCTGAAACCAAACAGAGAAACGAGCGATACAAACAAGCTGGAAGAACAAGCGTGTTCATTTTTCTCACCGACGTCACCTTTTTTTTTCTTTTTCATCTGCGCGTACCAAATAACAAATCCTTTTTCTTTATGTGGGAAGGTACTCCAACCCTAATCTAAACCATCTAAATGAATGGCATTGATTGTATTCACAGGGTAAAACTAGAATACTGCAGTTTTGGAAATTCTTCCAATTCTTTGCTGTAAACACAGCAACTTTTCAGCAACATTTTATGTTATAGCGCATAATAACACATGCCAGCAATATCTGTATTTGCTTCAGGCAAATTCTGTGATATCCCCAGACAATGTGAACAGTATCTGGAATTCAAATTCATTCTGTAGTTCGAATCGGAACAAAACAATATATAATATACATTTATGAATACATTTAGACCCAGAGGTGGAGCTCTGTGTTGTATGAAGCAACTGGTGGTAGATTAACTCCTGATGCACAATGAGGAAAGTGATTTTTACATATATTTTCATTTGTAGAATAAACTTAATTGAGCATTACCAAGTTCATATTCTTGATATTCTTTAAAGTGGCCATATTATGGTTTTGTGTGTTTTCAAACAGTGTTATTATGGTAAGGCTGGTTGCAAAAGTAGCTGAATGTATGGTTTTAGTATTCATATAGACAATACACTCGCTTTCCAGGGAGATTAGAATCCTTTCCCCTAAAGAGTTTTTTTTTCCTCTCTCTGTCTTCTAAAATTAGTTCTCCATGGACAGAGTGCAGCAGTCACTTTAAAATTTCAAGTTTGTTACTCTGAAATAAAGATCAAGTTATATTTTCCGTCTTGGTCATCTGCTAGTACTTCATATGAAGTTTTTTGTGCTGCAGGTGCCAAGTTGTCCACTTAAACATCAGGTCATTTACAGGAATAACGAGTTGATAGTTTGAGAACAAGTCTGTCTGACTGCTAAAGGAAGTTGTGTTTGCTGATGAACCATAAGTCCCGCCCATTAGCAGGGTCTTAGCCAATCAAGGAAATCACCTGACCTGCACCTGCCAGGTGCAGCGCAACTGTTAATGTACTAGAATGCAAAATGAGAAAACTTATAATAGCACAAATTAGCAGCGACTGAGGCTTCGGTTCATTCACAATAGAGGAGGTCTCATTAAATGTTATGTTTTTTTTATGCATACTATTGGTGTCCACATTACTCTTTTCAAAGTTCAAACCCACCAGAGTACTTTCAAACCACTGCAGACCATGTTGTTGAGTTGCAGGCTAATGCAGGGGGATAAAATCACATTATGAAACGAATATTCATCTACGAAGTTTGGAGCCTTTAAGAAATGTGGGAAATTACAACTCTGTTTCTGTCTTGAAGTTTTTGTTTAACTTCTGAAATTTGTGATGAAAAAGAAGACATGATTAGCCCTAAACGCACTGAATTTAAACTCTGAATTCAATGAAATCTGTTAACCTCTTCCTCCCCGTCATTCTGTCTCAGTTCTTCTGTTTTGGTCCTTCCTTAAAAAAGATGGCACCAATTTTTCAGCCCTCACAGGATACAAATCACTCCAAATGATCCCTTGTTTCCTAGAGAGGGTTTTTTTTTCCTGCCAAGAGACCAGAGCCTTAATGGGTGTATGGAACTGGCAGGAAAATGTCAGAGAGGTACGAGTAATAACAGATATTCTGATTTTCACTTTTGCTTTGAAAATAAAAAAAAAAAGAGAAGAGATCTGTCACATCAGGATTGGTGATGTTGATGGTACAGGTGTTGAATCATCTAAATAGATGAAACGGGGGGGAAAGGAGGGGGAAAAAGATGTTTGATGCAATATTTAAAGAAAAAAAATCAGATCCTCAGATGTGAAATTGTTTAAAAGATGCAAGCCTGAAAAGTTTTACATAAAGCTCACTTTGAAGCCGTGCCTCTGGCTTACAAATTCTAGTCCTCTGCCCTTCTATTGAAGACCCGGAAAAGGCTGAAGCTTTCATCTTGGTGGCCAATCGCAGCGATGCCTCTTGGCGCCAAGCTACTTAAACAACCAATCACCAACATCTGGACAGGCGCTGGTAAACAAATCAGGAATCCCAGATGGCTTGTAATAACAGCCATTTTGATGCTTTTACCCAAGGAGAGAGGCAAGAGAGAGATGGACGGAGAGAAAGTACAAATTGGATGTGTGGAAACATATATATGAAGGTAACTTCGGTCATTTGCTTCGATGTAGGAGAAACAGAATGTTGAGAAGTAAACGAAAATGGCTCCCACCTAGAATTATCAGAAATAACTTTATTATATGACAAATAAATTGTTCAAAAAAATACATGTGCAACATTCACAGACTGAATGGAGAAAAAAAAAAAAAAAGGCGTGTATACATTTTGGTGCAACCTACTCTAATATAACCACAAAAGACATGCAAAATGCCCTTTGATGTCTATATATCACCTCAAATCTCCTTTTGCTCATAGTTTCAATATTCAACCACATAAATGTCGGGAGACCAGACGGAGGAACATGAAAATAATAAATCATGCTGTGGCTGACAGAGTCGGCAGGACTTCCTTCAAGTTAACACTTATAGGACAGAAATATTAAAGAAAACATACGTGTAACAGCAGAAATGTTGGATGGGTAATATTTAATATTGTAAAATATATAAGTGTCTTTTTTCCTGCATCTTAGGGCATTATCATTTTGGTCTCTCTTTTTTTTTTTTTTACAGTTACGTAACTGAAACTGCACATGGGACTTACTTGAAAAGAGCAGATTACACAGAAAACTAAAGAGAAGATTGTTTTAAAGCTTTTAATTAGAATTTTCCAATTATTGCTCTCTCTCTCTCTTTTCCCTCCACCTTTATTTTGTCTCCCTGCTCATTAATTTCACAACCAATTTGTAGTGTTGAGATGTTTTTGAGATCTTGAGATGTTTTAATTACCAGTTACCGCTCATTCCTTGCATTAAATAATTGGGCTGAAGAAACAATGACGGTTGTCGTTCTATAAGGAACGCAGCCTTTTCAACCTAAATAGCAAAGTGATTTCAATTTCGACCCAGGGCATAACGTTTAAATAATGAATATGAGCAAAATACTTGCATATCTAAGAGTGTAAAGTGGATTTAAAAAAAAAACAACAAAAAAAAAGCTAAATGACTTCACTTTAATTAAAAAATAAAACTGAAAACTACATAATCTACATTCATTCATGCGTAAAGATTAAAGCTCAAATTGGGCTTTCACACAGAATTTCACTGATGACTTTTATCCAGCTGACCACGGGGATGACACCTGCTCTGATGACCTATAAGAGGAATTACATGCCCATGAAGGTAAATGCGTAAGTGTCTGCCATTAAAAGTCTATGTCAACCTGTCAGCCTGCATGGTTTTGCGTCCATAATTGTGAAGCTGCTTGTCATTTTGAAGCCTGTTAGGGCAAAACCTGCTGTGTGCGTGCAAGAGTGCGTGTGTGTGTGTGTGTGTCCAGGAGGCTTGTAGCAACAGGAGGGGGTAAACAAGGTAACCTTTAAAGCTTTGATCACCCTGGAGGAAAGGAGCAGCCTGAGGTGTCAGCGTGAAGGTTAGGAGGAGGGAAATGGAGAGAAAAATTGACTCCATCCCAGCACAAGAAATGTGTGCTGCTGTCAATATGTTTGATTGTAGATATCTGTATCTCTACCTATTTAGCGAGTCGTGGCTTACCTCAGCGAGGGGCACGATGCCCTGGATGTCGGAATTGCTGATGTAGAGGTGTGAGACTTTTTCCGTCTGCCTGGAAGCTGTCTGCGTACCAGCTGGGTATTCCACGGTCCAGTGTAGCGTCTGGGTTGGTACCAGATTAATCACGTTATCCACCTCGAAGTCCAGCTGCATCACTTCGTATGAGGGACTTTCCAATCTGTGAAGATAGAGAAAAGGTGTTGTCTTCATCAAATGCTTCACGCCAGACCTTTTTTTTTCCTCAACAGGTCATGTTTTTAGGCTTCTCAGCTCAGCAGGCATTCTAACACTTCTAATACCACCATATTTTGGGTTTCAGGTCCCACTAGTCGAGGAAAGATCCATTTATGGAAAAATTATGGGAGCGAGCTGAATAAGTACCTTGTTTTCCTCCATGCTTGAGAAGTTTTTTAGTTGGAAAAGCTTAATGAACTCTGGTTATTATGATTTATGAAAATCAGCATGTCAGTGATTCAACTCAGTTATGTCAGTTTCAAAGAAAGAAACTTCCCATCCCTCTCCCTCTCTCTCTATCTCCCTTCAGACGCTGATGCATATAAAGAGAATTGTGTCTTTCTTGACATCCCGGATTCCGGCTGCACATCATGCCCTTTAAACTTTGCAGATGGTCATTACTAGCTTTGCTTCACTACTTGTCAGAGATCCTGATTCAATCTGCTGCTTCTGTGAATTACACCCCATTCTATCACTCGTCACCACACAAATCCTTCGCCTCTACCGCCTCGTGCAGTGTCTGGAGGTCAGGCCCACTAGTGAGAACTGTAACGGCAGGTTGAATTTATGAATGATGGACTGAAAAGTCAAAAAGGCAGAGACAGGCTTAAAAAAAGATGGTGCGTTACTGCCACTTTAGGCACGGAAAGAAAAACAAGTACACCATTGCTTAGATTAAAAAAAGATAGGAAGATGGCATTGAAAATGTGGCAAAGCTTTTATATATATATGTGCTTACAGTTCACTGTAAGAGCAACACAAATTGTGTCGCGTGAGAAAATTATAATTGATGGTAATGTAGATACACTTTAGTAATAACTTTTTCACTAGTTGTACAAAAAAACAGAAGAACAGAACAAAAATAATGAAAAATGAATTTAAAACAATCAAAAAAACAAACTGATTTTAAAACATTTTAATTCGGTCACCTAAACCTGCAGACCCACAAGATGCTGCTTTGGGAAATATAAAGTGATTTGAATTTGGATTTTAATTCGAAAGCTGTTACACGTCATGAAAAGGCAAGTTTCTAAGGGTCTGAGATGTCTGCTATGTCTCAGTGTGTGTGAGACAGTGTGTGCTTGCATACAGAGATGGAGCGATGAATTACTGAGTGAGATTAAGGGGGGAAAAACTGATCGGAGTCAGCTCCCCTTGACCTCTTTCAAGTCCCCCATTGTCTTTGACTCCATGTCATGTGTGTACGCCAATCTACCTTCCCTGTTATCTTACCAGATGTTACATGACACCATACCTATGTTCTTCATTCTTTGGACAGAATTACTTTGTTTTTTTTTAAAGCACAAAATTTGTAAAGTAACTATCTCTGCTGTATTTGAAAAGTAATCTAAGAACAACAGTCACCGTATTTGTTCCTCCGACTACAAGTCGGGCGGCAGTTGTGGCTTTTAGCCGTCATTACATCCAGCTCTGCGGACTTGTTAACATGTGTTGCTGTAATGAAGAAAAACCACCAGCAAATTGCAATGCATCATCATCAAGCCTCAACCCACTATTTTTCAGATGAAAGTATTATCTTGCACCTTTTTTTTTTTTTATCCGTATGCAGGCACCATCACCCATGGTCAGAATGTTCCTCCTTCCCTTTATCCAGCCTTTTTTCTTTTTATATTTACAGTAATAATGGTTGTTAGTGAGCATCAGCAAGCTGATTATTTTTGTTGCTGTCAAGGGAATGGAGAATCTGAAAACTCATGTCAGTGGAAGATGCCTTGTGATCCTAAATCTCCGTAGAAGCTGCGTAGAGTCTCCGAAGCACCGTAGAAGTAGAAATATACAAATCTTGTTCAACATTTCTTTGGAGAACATTTATTTTACCATATACATATACATATATATATATATATATATATATATACACATACACATACATACATACATACATATGTACATTTTTTTTCCTGTCATTTAGGGTTGTACGGTTTTAAGGTTTAGGGTTTCTTTTTCTCTCATTTAGGGTTGTAGTACCAAGCGAATAACCAACCACAAGGTTTACAGAGCCCTCTTTGTGTCAAACCCAAACACAAATAAATTGGTTCCATCAGGACAGATGGATTTTCATTGAAAAACCTTGACCAAAGTAAATGCATATGTGAAGAGAGGCGGTCCAGGTATTTCTGGAGGGACACTTGGTTGTGATAACATGCTGCAGAGGGGAAAAAATACATTGAACATTTTCTTGGTCAAATTGATGAGACTTTTTGACTTTTCTGGTGACCATCATGGTCCACCGTGCCCTGTGTGCACGTTTGTGTGCAGCCGTAAGCATCACTTCTTGTTTAACATCGAAGGACATAGCAGCACTACAACCAATTTATTTTTGAGAAGCGCAAACACTACATAGGTTTAGACACATACACACTGAAACACGGAGCTCTGTCACTCCCATTTTCTCTTCCTGTCTCTCTCACTCTCGTAGGCACATGCACGGCAGCTATGCACAAGCAACACACCGCTTACCCCGCCTTGCACACACACTGATACGCGCACGTGTACAAAGGACCATCCAAAAATTGTTGAGCGTATTTGGGTGGAGTGTAATCACTGGAGCTGAAAAAGCAATGTGTCTGCGGTGACAGGTTCATTCAGGTGTTAGCTCCTTCTCAACCACAAGGCTCCAAAACAATATTACACTGTCCTCTGGTGCACACGCACACACAGACAAGCTCACGCATATACACACCACAGCATTGCTCTCTAACACTCAAAACTAAACAAACCAAACCACTGCAGAAGTTCACACTTTCTCAACATCTTTGAGTTTGTTTTCCTTTCTGCAGTGCTGACCTTCAGCTATTATCCCTGCTACTGACAGGAGGGACGAGCTTACAGTCTCACTCTGAGTGGCTCATCTGATCAGGTTTAGCACCACAGAGCCATATCCTGGGTCACACAGAGTTTGGTGCGGCATTCATGAAAAGGCGTTATGATGATGATTACACATAGTGATGCTCATATAACACTCAAGTGAATTGAGCGAAATACTCATGTGCAAAAAGCAATTGAACTAATTTGTACTTGCCTGAGCGCCCCGTGGTAACACGTAATAATTGCAGACGACATCTAGGAAATTAATCCAGTGTGAATGCACCACACCTGTAATTTGTAAAGAACAAAATATTCCACCATATTTTACTTTACCTGTTTCAGCAAACACAGAGGTCCGCACATCTCAGGTATTCAGTGATTTGTAGGCAGGATTTTGTTTGTTTGTTTTTTTTTAAATTATCTGGAGCTGCCTTTTTTGCTTTTTTCCCCAACTTAATTGTGTCAGCTGGACTGGATTACATAATCAAATACCTTTTGGGACAAAATTCAAGAAATTTGAGACCCATAAAAAAAAAGTTCAGAGCCAACTTTTATGGTGAAAAAAAACAAAACTACAATTGTTTACTGCAACTAAAGTCCCGGTTATTTTTTTGTTTAATGTTACCACAACGGTAAACACATATGTCTTGTTGAAGTGACCACTTTATTGTTTTATCATATGGCTCGCCCCACACTGCAATTAAATGTAGGGTCTCATGTCTAGTGTTTACTCTACACAGACTTCCCTTATTTCCATCCAAATGCACTATAAAAAAGTGTGAATAATGCATTAGGCTATTGTTCAATAAGCTGAACTGACATCTGCACCATGTTTTCTGCTTTGGTCAAAATAGCCCAGGTAAGCTATAAGAATTGGATGTCACTGATCATAGGCCAATATATTGAAGAGATGACAACTAGCCACTTTACTATACCAGCTGCCAATCAAATGACCACACCCCTAATAATGAACACGTGTGTTGGTTTATAATTTTACCTGATGAGGTGCACAACAATCACACCCCAAACAGGTGTCATGGAGGTGAAATCAGGGCTAAAGGTGGGTTTGACTTGTGGTAAAACAATCATCACATCACAATATTATACTAGGGATTGTCTACTTCTGTGCTGAAAACGCTGGTTGCCTCGAGGACAATGCCTGCACCATTCCCAGGATCTGTGTAGCAAAACAACGGCTGTGTAGCTGTCTGTATTACATAACTGGTTGGAAAAAGTAAATACACGCAAGGACAGAAAAGCTGCACTCATTCTGAGGATCTGTGCAGTAAAACACCACCATATTAGGGACTGACTTCCTCTTCCCTCTGTTTTAGGCATTGGACATGTGATGATCAGTAGCCTTGCACGCGTTGATGCTGAAAGATGATTGGATGCTTGAATATCGGATGATAATGAATTGTGACCTCATAATCTCTTTGCGCTGAGCTGTACCTCAGCACAACTTTTGTATGTAACCATACTCTGTGCTCCTTGTAGAAAAGATATTTTGACTCTGAGTCTGTTTGTGTGTTGGGAAACTTGGGTACGAACTAACAGCAACTTGTACAGTCCTACTGCAGATCAGTTTCCTGACAGCAGGCTTGTATTATCCTGGAGTTGATGCTCTTGATGCTATGTGAGGCAGCTGTTTATACTACTTCTTCATCGGTGCATATGAAGGCAGATCATGCACCCTGGTGTTCAACGTAACAAGTGCTAGCTTGATCATAATACTCATTAAGCTAATAGCTAATGCCTTTTGGTCATTGCGGCCAACTCCAACTCATTGTTGTTATTTTTTAGATTCTACCCAACTGCCTGTACTTGTTGCCTTTACAGATTCAGTACATAAGCAACTGAAACAAAGTCTGTTTTTTCATGGCCTGCTAGTTATTTGCTTAGTGCTAGAATGCTAGGACAGTGTATATATTCTTTGATAAATCTGCTGCACAAGTTGAAACTTTACTTTATGCTTTTTGCGTTTGCATGAGTACAATCAGTTGTATTACATAATATCTTTAGAAAAATCTGATCTCATGCAAAATTTAATGAACAGACATAAATTACCTCAATGCATTACAAGATAAGTCTTTGAATACTGGAAGATGGGCTTTTATTCCAACAGATTGACAGCTTGGTACAAAAGAGGACAGACAGACACATTTGATAGTTGAATGTCTCCCTGCTGGGGGAGGCTGGTGTGGCTTAGCCTATAAACCCAGATAAAAAGATAAACTTCTGGCAGCAGCGAATGTCTTCTGAGACGCATTGGTTGGACTTACTTTAGTGTGTAACTTGTTTAGCACTTCTGGAGTCTCAGAGCTGATTAGGAGGGATGATTGACTCCCCTTTATCTGTTTAGCCATAAATTAAAAGACTTAGATTCCAGGCTGGGTCAAGTGAAAAAGTCTGTCCATCCTTTGTTTTTTTAAAAGGGTTTTGATCATGGATTTAAAAGGCAGTTTAGAGGATGATGACCCTCTGGAAATCTTAAAGATGGCCACTAAAACCTTTTTACTTTTTTGAATCATGATGTACCTTCCTGTCTCTGTTGAAAAATTTCATAATTTTTGTGTGCCTCACTGCGTGCATGGCAGTTGTAATGGGGAAATGGAAGACTTGGCCCTGGAGACAACACAAGGACATACAGAGATCGTGTGACACCTCCAACAGTCAGTGGAAGTGGATAGACAATCAAGGACCCGTCTATCTCTCTGTCACAACTGCAAAAGGAATACTAACATAATATTACATCTATCATGACAACTGATATGGAAATGTGTCTTTTAACTTCTTTAAGTGGAATTTGGATAGCGTGTTTTAGTTACATCTTTAAATATTTATCATTAAATATAATTTACATCTCAAATTAATCAACTGAGGGTTGTGGATGTCTCTGATAGTCACTGTGAATTCTGCTTTCATCCCCCTAAAAAATGTTGTTTTTCAGAGTACTTCCATTCCCTGTGGCTTTTTCTGTAATTCAAACCCTGTTGCTGACCCCTCAATGGTTTGCTCTCCTGAAGAGAAGCAGGAGGTGGGGAAACAAAATAGAATAAAATCTCCACCAAAGTTTCAAAAAAAAATAAAAAATCCCCAAAAAAACATATACAATCCAGAAACATACACACAGTCACTCACACCGTGTTGCAAGTGTTAGGAGGACAGGGCGTCTTGTCAGTGTGTACGGTTGGAAAGTGGTGCTCTCGGGGGAAATTCAAAGGACAATAGAGAACAAACACACACAAACCCACACACCAGGAGATATGCACCGCTGGCAAGAAGAGAGGCAGCGTCCCCTGGGAGAAAACAAGAGAGGAAAGGGAGGATGGAAATGCGAGGAAAGCAAGAAAATAAAGCGAAGAAAATTTTTCTCTTTTTGCTCAGAGGAAGTCGTCACTTACAGCATTTCGCCCAAAGCATATGAACAGCCAGTGTGAAAGACACAAAGAGGCAGATGCAGGGCATTTTTATAAAGAATATCAGACAGACAGAGAAAGACAGAAGTAAATATGAGATGAATCCTTGCTGAGCTACAGGCCAAAAAACACCCTGTCAGAGCCTTCACACACCTTCACCTCCACTCTGTGTGGGTTGATATGACTGAGACAGCTGAACACAGATGCATCGCACAGTCGCAGACAACCTCTGTCAGTTTAGCTTTACAATAAGCCGCAGCCATGAGCGTGCACATTCATTTACTGGTGCTCCTCATTGTGTCCAATTTCTTGATTGATTCCATCCCAGACTGGGGGTCAAACCAACCACTCATACTTAATTTCCCCACCTTAATATGCACCTGTCTGTATATTACAAGCACACATCCATCCAACAAAGACATCATTTGAGTTTTTTCAACCTGCTTCAGCCTCCACTGACCAGATGTTAGATGTGGGGTTACCATCAATTTTCAAAACCTAGAAAGTCAAGGGATGTGGCAAAAACAGGATAGAGAGGGAGATGAGGAAAACAAAAGCTGTCTTAAACTGTGCAGTTAGACGAGCTGATGTCGTCTCCCACATTAGATGGAGGTACTAAATATATGATCATGTTTATTATGCAGCAGAAAATACAACCCCAATTCCCAAAAAGTTGGGACGCTGCATAAAACGTGTATATTAACTAAATGCAATGATCTTCACATGTCAAACTTATACCCTTTTTTCCCCAACAGAACACAAACATAAACATATCTGGCGTCAAAACTGATATATTTTTAACATTTCATGGAAAATATTATCTCATTTCGACTTTAATGGAAGAAAAACATCTCAAAAAAGTGGGAGTGGGGCAACAAAAAACTGAAAAACCAGATCAAAAACAAGCAGAGGAGCATTTGACAGCTAATTAGGTCAACTGAGTCTTGTGGACGTAAAGATGGACAGAGGTTCACCGATCTGTGTCAAACTGCATTTGAAAATCGTGGAACAATTTCAGAATTAAAAAAATTCCTCAACATAAAATGGTGAATAGTTTGAAGATCCCACCATCTACAGAAGCCTGCATCCCTGATGGTATGAGGTTGCATTAGTGCCTCTGGTGCGGCCAGTTCAAACATCTGGGGTCTCATTTATAACCGCCGCATTTGTACAAAACGGGGCTTGAAACTTGCGTACGCCGCTTTCCACGCAAAGGTTGTGATCTAAAAAAACAAACTTGACGTGAGAATGTGCGTCACGCAAGCTTTGACTCTTGTGTACGCCGATTTCGAAGACAGAGACACTGGTGACGCAGATGGCAAGGTGGGGAATTGAAGCTACACTGCATCACGACTCCTCTCAGACATTTAATTTTACTCTATATCAAACTGTAATCATAGATCGACTTTAGCATCAACAGTAAAAATCACAGTGTTAATTATGCTAGCGCTGGTGAGCCATAAGGACCTTTCAAATAAATAAAAAAAAGGCCTATAAACCAACTTAAACCTCAAATCAAAGTCTGCACAACATTTCATCAAAGTTTCCTCACTGTCACATTCCTCTCCCTGATGGTCACCAGGGTGATGTTTACTGCAGATTAACAGGTGTGAGGCAATCAGTCTGATTGCTGTAAACATTTAAATACTGTGGTGACCCTCCTGTGCAATGCTGTGTCATGGATGCACTGGTACTGCTAGAAGACCACTGGAGGGAACAAGTTTTCATGGATCACCATAATTACCTGGCCCATGATGATGACTAGCTACAATGTTGATCTACACTCCCTAGAGCGGGGGTCCCCAACTCCAGGCCTTAAGGGCCCCAGTCCTGCATGTCTTGCATGTCCTGCTAAAACACACATCATTCAAATGAATGAATCACCATCAGCTGGTCATCCAGGTCTGCACAAGTCTGTTAACAACATGTTCATTTGTATCAGGTTTGTTGTGGCAGGGAAACATGCAAGACATGCAGGACTGAGGCCCTCGAGGCCTGGAGTTGGGGACCACTGCCCTAGAGCTTTACTCTTGGATCTATGTGCTGAACAGACTCCAGTACTGGACAGCAATGTCCAGTTAGATCCTATGCGATCTTCTATAAATGAGACCCCTGAGGTCTCAGGAGGAATTTCACCGCGGAGCACGGCTCCACGTGGATGTCATGACACGCTTAAGACGCAATAAGGTTCACTCTTTAACAAGGTATTTTTATGCGTTTGACACATCAGACATAATGCCACACAAATTACTCAATACTATTCTAATTTCTTTCAATTCATCAGTTGTTTCTATCTGATTTTGCAGAACAGCGTTCATCAACACCCGTCCTCCTCTAGATGCTTCATGCGCTTGGGGCGTGGTTGCGTGGTCTCCATGGTTACCATCGTTAACCAATAAATTTCTTAGTTTCAATGAATAATTTTAGCAAACATGCTAATCATATCGATTATTTTGACTCCACCAATCCAGGGTCATTATGGTGAATTGTCATCTTTGATGCAACTGAAGGCATATATATGTTTTAATATTCCTAAACACACCATTCTCAGTTTCCAGGCTGAGGAGAGTTCAGCTCCATGCAACATCATAAAAGCGTAATTACCAATAATTATTCAAACTAATTTAATCTGCTTTCCAATGTCCGAGAAAGTGTGTTTTTAGTTGTGGAGGTACGTTGGGCAACTATGGAACAGTGTTTTTGTTTGTTTGTTGTTTTTTTTCCCAAACACATTATGGAGGAATATCTTCAAAAAAAGATCTAGATCTAAAAAGGAGAGAAAGAAAAAAACAGAACAAAAGACACTTTAAGACATCTCTCATAAAGAAAGCGATCAACATTGAGGCTTCTTTGGAGTGACCACAAAGCCCCCTGACTTTGATCTCTTTTCGAGCCAGAACACAGCAGGATTTGCAGAAAGACTAAAGCAGAAAGCTGAAGCTTCAGTGGTGGGAGCTTGTGAGTTTGTGCTTCCAGTGGTGAGCAAAAGTGTCCATTTTCCGTCAGTCGTTCATACGTGCCTTTTAATACAAACACCGTGGGCACAGTGCTCGTAACTGCCAGGTCTCACGTAGTCATGCTCTGACTCATGTTATCAAAGAGAAAATGTTAAAAAAAAAAAAGAGACCG
>JBAMYA010091436.1:0-21714 GCA_037176975.1 Arrhamphus sclerolepis | reverse complement strand
CGTATGTATGTATGTGTGTGTATATATGTATATATATATATATATATATAATATGATTATTTTATTTTTTTCTCCACTGGTGAACACATCTGAAAAAGTTAGGTGATCTTATATTCGAGGTCTAGATTTTTTAAACACCTGGACATTGCATCCGTTACAACAACTGGTGGTGCTTCGCCAGCATCCTCAATGTCTCTGTTAGCCTCTACTATTGGAGACAACAGAACCAGAGATCCATAAACACATCAGGCAAATGAGAACAACTGTCATCAAACAACTGTCAAGCAGCAAAATAAGATGTTACATGACATAAATGTTACACAACGTGATGGTCCAAAAAGGCAGATTAAAATGCTGAAAGTAAAGGCGAGGCTGAGCAGAGGGTACAGAGGTAAGTTACTGAAAAAAGAAATAAGGGACTTTCCATCACAGGAACCAATACTTAAAACAGCTAAAAACCCTGGAAATCGGCAGATATCTGATTTTAAAGGTTGAGTTTAAATGCAGCCTTTGCGTTTTGGTGTCGGACAACTCTTCCCAGTAAGGGACCATCAAGGAGCCCCATATCTCTTCCAGGGGCCACGTATTTGCCCAACATCCTAACATGCAATCCCATTTTTGGGAAGTGTATTTCCTTTTCCCAAAAAGTAGCATGTACATTGGGTTAACTGGTGATTCTCAACTGCCCTTAGGTTACCTGTTCAGGTGTACCCTGCCTTGTGCCCAATGACCACGGCCTCCCTGCAAATGCAACCACAGGTCACATCGACTTGGACATAAGACATGTGCTTGGTCGGCTTCGTAGACTTGTTCTTCTTCACCTTTGTCGTCCTTTAAGACAATTGAGTAGAACAAAGGGTTGCTGCAATGTCTGTAAAAAACACTTGATGCTCAACAGTTATCAGCATCAGCTCACGTATGACATACTTTATGTGCGAGTAAATAAAAGTTAAGCACAGCTAGCTACATCCCTGCAGAAAAGAACCCATGATGCCCTCTAGTGGTTGGTGTTGCAATACAAAATGACCCAAACAAGTATAAACACCTAAGACAGTGTTGTGTCCATGCGTAGCCTATGTGTATATGCACATGCACATTTCTTGCAGTCCAAGGTGTGATCATAGGTTGGTATGAGCAATGCTAAGCTAAAATGGCAAGCTGTGGTAACTGAGGTAAGGTGGATGAGTTCCAACCAGCAACCAGACCTTTTTTTTTTTTTACTGGACTTCAAAACCAGCTGTTCAGAAACCTGTGGGTTCTGTCCAGTGTTATCCTGTAATGGAGTGCTACATAGTCATGTGGGGGAAGACTGGTCAAATTTATACTGGAAACTTTCCAACCAGTGCCATACCTTCAGGATACTTTGGTCTGCTTTAGATCTCTCACAGTTCACACTGTGCATTTTTTTTCTTCTACCTGTGCGTGAAATCCGTCTAGACCAGTTTTAAAAAAATACCTTTTGTTCCCAAAAAGAGATTTCTTTAATTTAAAAAAGATTTTGTTTGCTTTCATCTTAAAAATTTTAACTGAGCTAAACGTAAAGAGACATTTGTAGGTTTGGGCATAAGAAACACAAACTTTTATTAAATTATCTTTAGGAACTTAAACTGTTAAGAAAGTGTCCACGCCAGATAAAACAAAGCTGTCTGAACATTCTTTTAAAATCCATCTGATGATTAATCTGTGCTGAAATATGTCTACTTTTCAGCTTCACTGCTCGAATCAACCCAGCTTAAATGCCACTTGCATCACAGGGCTGAAGGTGGAAACATCTGAGGAATCCTGTGTTTTAAACTGGTATTTTTAGCCTGATGTATCCCCACAGGCTCTCAAAAATACTGAGAGCAGTGCAATGTTTCTCTCTGCGCTACTAAACCCGACAAAAGTTTTCCATGATGTCATGTGTGCCGCAGGACTGAGAGTAATCGAAGAGGGAGATGAACATAAACTGGAATCTCCTCAAACTCGAACCCTTGTTTAATCCCCGTCTTCTTCGAGTCGGTCTGCGGACGGGAGGTGCGGCAGAAACAAACGAGCGAGGACCCCAGACCGCGGCTCCTCATGTTCCTGCCGGAGACAAGATGACAGATTCCAAACACAAACCAACGATAAGATTCTCTCTGACATGGTGACCTCCTCCTCATTTATTGCGGGAACACAGTATCGTGTTCAAACCTTTTGACCAGCTGATTAAGCTCGTAGGATGTCGTCATTTTACCACCAAAGCCTGACTGATTTCACACTATCAGCTTCAGAGGACTTTGCGCAATATGGTCTCAAAACTTTCACTTTCAGTCTATATATAAAAATCCTAACAAGCCTCCAAACAGATCAGAAGTCCTTGAATTAAAAATAGATAAATAAAATAAACTAATATATCATTCTGAATCCAGTAATTTATTAATACTTAAATGGCCTGTTACTAAGGGTGTGTAGGGTATTTCTCCCTTATCTGATTCAGGGGTGTCAACTCTGATGCATCCTGGGCCACATCGTCACCATGGTTACCATTAAAGGGCTGATTATTTTTTATTTTCACAACCAGCTATGTCATTAGATTTCCCACTAGTTTCTGGACTTTTCCCGGACTTTCCTAAATGTAAAGTAAATTAAAATAAGTCTCGAAATTCACAAAAATTTATACTTTTTACTAAAATCAAAATTTTTCTTTTTAAAATTGCAAAACAAAGTTTTTTTTTATCGGAGAAAAAAGCAAATTGTGTCATAAATTGCAAGTTTTGAAAGAACAATAACTTTTTTTTAGGCTTTTTATGTTGGAATGTGACGAAAGTATAACTTTTTAACTAAAAATTACAGTTTTGTCAGTAAATGTCAACTTTATGCAACATTTTTACGTAAAATTACAACAGTTGTAAAATTGCAAATTTTGTGTAATTTCAACTTTTTCTCCTAAAATCACAAATCAGTCTCGCGTGTGTTGTAGAGGATGCGTATTCAGAGGGAGATATTCTGTCTATTATTTAAACTCAGCTAAGCTCATTGTTCTGTAATTTTCACTTCGCTGTTGTCAGTCTTCTGACGTATCAGAAGTGGAGGGAGACGATGTAATGACCTCAAAGGTTTGTCGTTCATTAAAAATGAAACCGCCAAACCAGTGAAAGTGGCGGTTCAAAGTTGAAATCTCCGCTTTATTTCACAGATAATGTGCATCTCATGCTCTCGTGACCATCTCTGGGTATCTGTCCAACTTCCAGGAGTCCAACCAGGCAATTCAAAAAAGGTCGTACGGTCGTATTTATTTTAAAGATAATTCGAGCGGTGCAACTGGTTTTGGACTGGCTTAGAAGAGAACCCTGACCAGCTGGACTGTCTCTGGCTCACTGGCTTCTACCTCTTGCACCAACTGGCTCCTCCAGCTAGATCGTTCCTGGTTCCTCCAAGTCGACTGATTGGACCAGAGCATGTGAACGGAGCTGAGCGCTCAGAATTTCCGCTCTCCGCTCACGTAGGTTTTCGTTCATCCGCTCCGTCGCCCAAAGTCACGTCGGAACGCTTCACTCAATTTCACTCGACGCTCAACGAATATTTCAGCCGCTCCGGTAAAATCGCTCCACGCTCGCTCATTTTTTTTAAAAAAAGGGAACAATTCCTGCGTGCGTGTAGCAGGTTTGTTGCTTGACTGGTGAAAAAAATCCGCTTCATTTCTACTCTGTGGTGGAGCCCGTGGATTTGTGCACGCTCAAGACTCGTGGTGTGGTATAGGAGCGACCGCTCCGGCCTTTGGATAAAAACTTGCTCCCCGTTCCGCTCATATGCTCTGGATCGGACCACTAACCAAGAACATTCAACATGAATGCTGCCAGAGCAGAAAGATGCGATCTGGAGTCCGACCGGCAAGCGGACAACTAACAGCTTTCAGCTCTTTTACGACTCATTTTGGAGGTCATTTCCGACTGCTTTAGTGCTAATTAACGTTACAGAATCGATGTGAGGTTGTGTTTGCGTCGGTAACCGAGGCAACGTGGGCGTTACAACTGCATCTCTGAGTTAGCAAGCTTCAGACAGGTGTGGGTGACGTCACAAAGGGGTTCATCATCTTCTCTTTACGCACGCTGAGGTGCTGGTCCTCATCATTGTTTTAACTGGTTTCTGTGAAAGCCACAGGACTGATATTTGAAGGGAGGCTGGTGATTTGTTTCAAAAACACATCATGACGGGGCATCTCTTCTGTTCAGCAGGCCACACGGTGGCATTATTAACACAGTTTTACCATTAGATGTGTTACTGCTGTACAGCTGCCAGTTTGCTCTTTATGGGCTGTTTTCCTTGCGGAGCGGGCAGCAGTTCCCTAAATCCTTGTTTCCACATTACACATCTTCATTATGCCTGTTTGTTGATTTCATAAATTAGAGCTTACTTTCCTCTAGCTGGATGCCTTCGCCCTCACCCTTGACGCGCTTCAATTGTGAAGCCACCGAAGCGCTGATCCAAAACCTTTGCAATGATTATGATGCATAAAACAATCACTGGCCTCACATCACAGATGTTGATTGGGTAACGTTCCAGTAAGTCAGTTTAAGGAGGCCCAACACTGCTGTAATCCTGCAGCAAGGTCAGCGTAGAAACCCAGATGTACTGTACTTATCTGGCCAACGCTCTTTTCATTTAGTGAAATAAGAAGTTGTGGTCATTTGGCAGTTCAGGCCTCCCCAACACCTACACCACGGGCAACTTTAACTTCTCCTGCCTGGCTTTACGTGCACAAACCGCTCCATGCCGGGTGGATTCCACGCTAATTTGATGGCCTCATCTGGAGGAGATTAGTCGGTGATGTTGACAGACGTGATCGGACCGACTCGTGCGGTTTAACATGGACTCCAGCACAGCTCCCTTGTTTTCGTAGTGCCGTGCCCTTAAACTGACTGATCCTTTTTCATCAGAGGAAATTAACTTAGTTTTCTTATTAGAGACAATCATGTATTGTGTAATAGCCCTACGTCCATGTCTGTGGTTGAAATTTGAACTTCTAGTGCAGCAGAAATGAATGTAATGAGCAGATATTGCTCCAGACATGTGTGTTGCGAGTGTTTACCTTGCTGTCCTAATTACCAAAAGCATTTTCTACGAGCCTGCCAGGCCTCCTATCTTTAACCATTATCTGCCTGAAGCATCAACACGATAACAAAGCAGGCTCCTTTTTTTTATTTTCCTCCTTTTCTGCAACAGGTGGAACGTGTGCTGATGCATTTTTCCTGCTGTTGTTTTTAGCTCCTAATTCATCCATGAAATTACTCAGATGTTCATTCATCATCCGAGCGAAGCCGAGTGCGGCGGGCCCAGAGACGAGAATCAGTTGATGGATAGGACATTTCTGAGGGCAAATATTACCTCAGTCCGCACGGGCAGTAAACAGATTTATTATTTACCAAACCAGTCCGTGTGACGTGATGAAAAACCAAATGGGAGAACGTGAAATAAATACTTGCATTCGAGGGGGAAGGATGTTTGTAGTGCCGACCCGGGCTTGTAATTGGTTGCACGTTTAGTTACACTACAGTAAAACTTATTGAAAGCTATACCAGGGCTAAGTGAGCTCACAGAGATAAATAAATCTTTGTTACCTTTGTTGCAAAAAAGCTGCACAACTCCTCATGCCAAGTGCTCTGACTGGACAATGAGTGTTGAATTTTTTTTTTTTCTTTTTGAACCTTTGAAATATTCGTCTGCCTGGGCCAAGTGCTGTTCACCTATCTGGAATGTACAGTTAAAATAGCTTTGCAGCTAATATAAATACAGGCCGCGGCTGTTGTGGAGCAGAGAGACGGCAGCCGAGCTGCTCTTAGTCACGGGCTCTAACAGTCATGTAAAAAGGTGCTCATGCTAGCTTTTATGTTGATGAATTTCCTTGTCTGTGTGTGTGTGTGTGTGTGTGTGTGTGTGTTCTCCTGCTGTCCTCGATCACTGACAAGTAATTAAGATGACGAGGTCACTCCTGAGAGCGCATCGCTGCGTGTTTGTGATCCTTGATGACACGCTGGCTCCTCCGGTGGACACTTGCACCTTCCAGAGACTCAACTCCTCTAATTGAAAAATCTGGTCTCAAAGTGCTCAGTTAAAAAAAAAGATTAAAATGTTTGATAAAATATAAACTTTAATTCATAAAACACTATTTTCAGTAGTTCTCTATGAAGGCTTGACCGGTTCCTAATGAGGACTTTATCATTCAAGCATTTTCTTTTTCATATCAAAAGCATTTACATTAACAGATATAAACCCATCACCCCTCCTCTCCCCCACTCACACAGCCAAACTCACATTTACCAAACAGGCAACAGACTTGTGCTACAAACATGACATAGACCTACAAACCTCTATTCCAATGAACGTGCAGGTTCTTCGATATCAGACAGGCAAGCAGAGATATGAGCTCTGGCATTTTTATGGAGGCGGGACAAGTTCAGCTGTCAGTTACTGCTGAGAGCGACTGAAAGGTCAAAGGCCATAACCACGCAAAGTCAGATGTGACCAAAGGTTTGACCCAAAGAAACAGAGGAGCAAGTCTGGTCTGACATTAATTAATTTAATTTAGATGAGTGCTTCAGGTGAAGGTTAAGACGTATTAATGTGGTCGCAGAATTTTGTGAAAATTTGACATAAAATCTCAACTTTGGCAAATATTCCTGCTTTTCTCATAAAATTGAGACTTTTGAACTGAAATCACTTTTTTTAAAAGCACATTTTGTTTTAAAATATACTTTTTCTTCTTTCCATAAAAAGTAAATTCTCAAATTTTACAAATTTCTCTTTTTTGTACGCAATCTCTTAAAATTGAGGCTTTTGTACTAAAATCAGATTTTTTTTTTCTTACACAAATTGCAAATTCTGAAGCTTTTTTTTTTAACAACAAAAACAAAACTTCCACATCTACAGTCTCACTGCCCCCCCGATAAAAGTTTCTAAAATCATTTTAGAGGTAGTCCACCTTAATACAAGACAAATGGCACTCATGCCACAGCCTTGGTTCCCACCGATAAAGTATATTCAGACCGATTAAGTAAGACGGCGGCGTCGGGAGTCGCACTGGAAGAGTTCGGTAGAGTTTCGGTTGGTGCTCAGCTGGCGTCATTCACACACCTCCAACAGAACTGCAATAAGAGAAAAACCTAATCAGAATGTATTTCATGTCTCTGGGCGGGACACTGAAGCCCTCGTGGATGTTAGAGGGTTACATCTGACACAAAAGCAACATGCATGACACGATGATCTGCGGTGATAAAAGTGTCATTTCAAGATCACCTTTTTCCCAGTGACAGCACTGGAAAAGGTGACGTATGAAACTTTGGCAACGATGAAACTTTCCCTGATTGCCACTAAGGTGCTCTCTGCACGTGTGCAAAGACATTTAGGTTAAGTTAGGTTTACTTTATTTGTCTCCGCCAGGGAGAAATTTGCCTTGGAGGAAAGTTGCAGCACCAAACATACAATACAACACTAAGGAATACAAACGGAGCCACATGAGATGAACACATACAATGACAATGTACATCAAATTAAAAACGCAGAACACACTGGTCCCTGGCTTTTCACACCTTACCCTCTCCCACCTCACATGTTACATCCAGACCAAGCACATTCACTCTATAATGAATATACCATTCATGCTATACTAGATGCAGTCATGCATCTCCAACAACTTCCCTCACACTCACCTTCTCCACCATACATTCACCAGCTATAGTGCATCACATTCATTTCTGGTTGTTAAGGAGCTTAATAGACACATTTGATATATAGATGGAGGTAAAGCGTTTACTTCAGAAGATTCACTTCCATTTTATTTCTTTTTCTCTTCACAAAAGCAAAGCGATTAGGAAGTCTGGCCTTTATCATCAGTTACCACACGCACCAGCAATATTTATTATAAAAGACTGAAAAGCTCCACTAGCATCAACACAAAGCTGAAGAGGAGACTGAGACATGTCTATACAGTTTATTAAATACACTAACTGTTTTCAGATCAGCAGGCAGGCCGCCGCAACACGATTTAGCGCTGCTAAGTCACACTGACAGTGATCTAATCTGTGCTCCTCTGTAATTATTCATTCATCAGCTATTAGTCAGAGTGATAAAGACCATGTAGGATTATCTCTCTCCACAACCGCGGAAAAGATTAGGTCATTGCATCCACCGGGGTATTTTTAGAGCTCTCCAACGGTGGCACATTAAACAAAACGCTCAGAAATTCAATTAAGAAACCACTCAGCCACAATGACCTGAAAATAACCCAGAGTTATTCTAAAACAAAGGCTCTGCCGAGCAGCCACTGCGCCGCCTCAAATGTGGTTTGGAAAGAGGAGTGCTTAAAACCACAGATTCTTAGGGGCTGCGGAGATTAATGAAGAGTTTCTTTTTCCAGGTGTTGTATTGTGGATACAAGAGCTTTAGGCGGTGATTTTTTTTTTTTTTTTCTTTAACCAAGGGGAGAAATCCTCACAGTAGAAATGAAAACAGTAACACAATATACAGCTCTGATCCAGCTCATGGCTTAGATACGAGAGCAGGAGCCCATTCCAGTCCGGAGGGAAGGGAAACGAGGAGCGGCGGCTCAGGATCCTTCTCAGATATCGATCACATGTACTACTTTTATGTGAGCGGGCGGACGTTTCCATATGGGTGCTGTTTGACTTTGGATGAGACTTTTAAACGTTTTCTAAACCCTCTCTCCCCCTCTGGCCTTTTAATAACGCTGCCTGACGCCCTGACATAAATATGAATAAAAGAGGCAACTCAGTCACTTATGTAATTTTTCACATCTACTTCTGTCTTCTTCAGCACTCCCCTTGACAATTGGTCATCCTTTATTGCTTTCATTGGAACTGCTTCAAACTACCACAGATTTGGGATTTTAATGTTAAAGAAAGGAAAAGTTTTCTTTTTAGATGCAAAGGTTGGACTTATTTGGCTTGATTTCAATATCTTGATCCAAAAATGGTCACAATATGCCAAAGTTTTGTTTTTTTTTTGTTTTTTTTTAAATGAACCCTAAAGTGTGGAGTCAACTGGACAGCCAACAGTCAGAACCTTAAACTTTCTTCCGTGAGATATTTAATGAGTTTCTGAAACATCTTTTTAAAGGTGCACTCCAGAACAAATGGGGCAGAAGATCATGAAGAAGTTCATGCATCAGCTCCTCGTGTAAGACATGATGTGTGCGGTAACCAGACCTCCCCCTGAATTTCATATTAAATTGATAATAAATTAAAAGCCTTCTATCAATAAAATTTTTTAAAACAAATCCTAAAATGCTCTAGCAATTAAAAGGCCATAAATAGCTAAATATATACACACATGTGTGTGTACACACATACATATATGCATAAATATTCATATAAAGATGAAATAAAACAGGACACAGCTCATTAATCCTTGAAGAGGTGGTTCTTAAAGGCCTTTTTTTAATCAGCCAGCCTGAGGAAGCTTCACAGTTGAGCAGAAAGCTCCATCTCTTAGTCCCCGCTATAGTTCTGGGGGTACCCTGCTATAGGTCTGTGGGTGCTCCGCTATAGTTCTGGGGGTGCCCCGCTATAGGTCTGAGGGTACCCCGGGGTAGTTCTGTGGGTGCCCCGCTATAGTTCTGGGGGTACCCTGCCTCTCTGAGGTTTATATCTGCATTATTGTTTGCAATTCCACCACCAGCCACTAGATGGCAGTGTGTGTTATTTTTGTGCAGCGCTGTAGCTCACAGTGCCGAGTTTCCTTTTCGCTTACTTCCATCATGTAGCTCAAGCACAGCAACGGAGCAAATAACGTATATTTTACGCGCGTTGGCACAGATTAGTGTTGAGCACCAGTCGTTTTTAACCGCTCGACCAACAGTCGACATTGCAGCGAGCTATTCTTCCAGCCTCTAGATACAGAGCCGGGAAATTCAAAAACAGAGGAACAAATCCGCCAATCACATTTCTTGGGGTCCACGTAACACATAGATTTGGAGAGCGGTGCAAAAGGGTTTCAGGAACCTCTACAGGCTGAAAAACATCTGTAGTAGGACGGGTGTTCAGAGCAGTCCTGATGAACTTCTGGATGGGTGGATGGTGGCGTCAACTCTCTGATTGGGTACGCTGTTGGCAGGAGACGATGTCATACAGCCGCCCAATGGAACGCTAAAATCATCTTTAGTTTCTCCAATACTTTTTGGATCATGTTAGCTTTTTGTATGTCTTCATTTTTTTAGACATCTTCTTCTTCTTCTTTTTTGGCAGTTGACAAAGAGCAAAAGTGGTGCACTACCGCCACCATGTGGTTTGGAATGGTAGTTTACATGCAACCGACCCGGTCACCATAAACAGAGATACGACAGCTGAAAGGACCAAGGAGGAGGCTGGTCCTGTTAGAATTCTAGTCTTCTAGCTTTACAAGGAAACCCATAGTGGATACAGACACCAACCAGCTGTCAAATGACAAGATGAAAACCTTTACTGAACTAAGAGATCACTGAAACGGGCTCAGGGCTGGTCAGGAACGATCCTGGGATGAAGCTTAGCTAAACTGCAAGCAGCCGCTTCCTCTGCCCACGACCAAAGGCTGCTGCCAGGGGCAACCAGAGGACAGCCAGAGCTTGTCGAGTACTAGCAGCCAGAGCAGCTGGCTCCTCCAGCTGTGGCACCCTCCAGGTTGGTGAACAGAGCTTCGTCTGCCAACCTACAAACGGTAAATATACAACGATGCTGACTGAGGTAGAGAAGATGTGTTGGAGTGATTAAAGCAGAGAACCCACATCAGGTCCAGATGCTTGGAGTCCAGTCAGCGAGCTCTGGTTTTTCGTGACATCATGACAATAAGCTTTGAAAGCTCTGAAACATGTTTATTGATTTTTTTTTTTTTTCATCAGTTATGTACCACTTAAATTCTGCTAAACAGCATAAAGATGAACACATGATGCTACAAATCATTTTGAATGATTTTAAAATCAGGGAAAAACATGATATGGTGCCTTTAACTGCAATAAAGAGAAATTTGACAGCAGACTTTTATCATGTTGACCTGCAGCTCTGTAGCTAAGATTAGAGTCTGATTTGCAACTTAATTACCCTGTTCAGTATTGAGTATTTAAGACAAAACTGATGAAATTTCGATGAAATTGAGCATACTGTGTATGCTACTGATGTTAAATTCATCACCCCTTGGCGATAATTGCAAATGCCAAAGCATAAAAGGACCAGACTGCCGGTTTGTTTTCCTTTAGAATAGAAACTTCTGTTGAACTGCAGATCATGACAAAACGGCATTAAAAATGTTTCTGCTCGTTTGCAAATGCAGGAAAAACAAAAATAATGAACAGATGAAAAAAAGTAATAATAATCTGAATCAGCCAAGTACAATAGGTCTTGCTTCTAACAACTATCGCGATCGTGTATCAGTGCACAACAGCGGCAGAAGAGGGTTGCATGCAAGGTGAAATCACTCTCAGCTCTGCTCCACCTTATTCTCCCCACTACCCTCATGTGTTGTGAATAATAAAGAAAAAGAATTCATTTTATGGTTTTACCAGTCAGAGACCCAGGTATGCATTTGTCAAAATAAGGGGAAAGTTAGAACCATATGTTAATTTGAATGGGAGGCACCTGGTTGTGATTAGGGGCATGCCGCGATGAGAGAAACAGGTCGGGCTGCATTCTTGGAGAACACAATGAACGCTACAACAATGAGTCAAATCAGAATAAAAACACTGATGTGATCTGAAGGAGTTGTCTTAATGAACTGGCGGGTAGACCTCACCGAGGACACATGCACTGAATCTCTATATAAAAAGCAAATCTTCCATAAATTAGAATATAATTTACTTTACTACTTCCCTCTCAGTATGTGGGCTTGTTTGAAAGCACTCGCTGGGCTGTTTCTTTGAGGTGTTATTCCTTAAAAAAACAAAAAAAAACAGATTTTAAATTCCAGATATGTCTGTGCCAAATCTTCAACAGGTGTTAAAAATAAACCCATGAAGAAGAAAAGTATTAGCTTTCTATTTCTTTTATTTCTGAGAATTTAGACAATGGAAAACATAGTTGCTAAAACAGTTAGAAGGAAGATTAAAGTTGACCAACCACAAACAAACAAAATGTACTGACCTAATTATCCTCATCTGAGGGAAACGTACGTAGAAGAATCATCCACCAGCAAACCAACGTACTAAATGGACAGAAGGAGAAAAGATACGTCAACGAGACACATAGAAACCACCGTGAACAAGGTTCAAATTCTGGTTTTCCTCTTTGGAAGGAACCACAAGGTGCAGTTCCTTGAGCGACCTCTAGAGGCTGGCTCTGAGAGCGAGTCCATCTCTTTGACTGTGGTCTCTATGGCGAGGTTTCACGTCCCTGACAACTGTACACGGAGCTTTATGTACACGGAGTTTTATGTATCAGATCAGTAAAATCTGTGAAAAACCATTAGCCCACTTTGATTTTGATAGTTTCAATATGATTTAAAAAAGTTAGGACAAGGGTAACAAAGCCTGTCTTTGGTTGCAAGACGCTTCTGTGGCTCATCTTTGCTCCTGTCTCATTGTGAGATCTATCACCACCGTTTCTGACCGACGATGGAACATTTTTACCATGAATATGCATCTTTAAGTCTAAGACAGGTGTGAACCTTGTCATAGGTCAGAGGTTTCCAGAAGTAATGAGGGGAAGAGGTTCACCAATCTGCAAAAAAGAAATTAAATAGAACTTCTGAAACAATTTCAGAATAATTTTCTTCAATGTGAAATTGATGGCAATCAGTACTGCAACTGTTTATCGAGTTTTAGATGTTTTTCATGAGAGAGCGCTGCAGTGAAACTGTTAAATGTTGTTGCTAAATGCCTCCCAAACGCTGCCTATCTCAAGGACCAAGTACAACAAATCATAGAGGGTCATATTTTCAGAAGACTTCAGCGGGCATACCAGAAGTTGAGGAAGTCCAATCCAGCAAAAACAACAGAATACCAACTTTTATATTGAGATTCTGCTGGAACCAATTGAATGGAGATCCCATCAGGGTCAAGCATGCGTTTTTTGTTTAGTTTAGTTTTTTTTTGTTTTTTTTTATACAGATGTTCTTCAATTAACACTCAGGACAGCAGTCTAGTTTGTTCATTTTCTGCTTAAGCTTCATTTTCAATAATCCTCAGAGATTTCATTGAAACGGAGAGCAGTGAAACAGGTATCTGGTTTTAGATCCACTGTTTACTTTGTTTTGAAGAAGACAGCTGTTGAAGGATACTGAACATTGGCATAGTTGGCTTTACTGCGAAATGATGACCTGGAAAGACCGGGTTAAGAGAGACTTTGGAGCTGATAAGAAGGGAATAGTGGGCTTAAATTAATCTATAATCTATGTTTTGTAAGTACAGGGAAATCACATCCATGATGTCTTTTTATGGAATCTGTTTGGAAAAAATGCAAAGCAACTTTTCTTTCGAAACAGATGTCCAAGCATCTTCCTCTGAGGTCTGAATTTTATTAGCGATGCACCAGTTATAATGTTACTGTCCTGAAATCATCTCTCATTAGTGTTGATGGGGAGCAGTGATGCATCACCAGTGCTGCCTCTCTTTATTTTAACCCATTTTATGCTTTCTTCACATTACATAAATAACAGTAGGGCAAGACGATGCCAAACATTTCCCTGGAAATAAAAGGAGCAACTATCACAACCATTTCAAGCTTTTACATATCAGGACATTACAAAGAAAATCACCTGGTCCTTATCGGATCTTAAAATTTGTTGTTGTTTTTTTTTTTCTGTCTTAAATGACCAACGCAACAATTAACAATCATGCCATTATTTATTGAACAAATACCATGTCAGAGCAGTGAGTGAAAATTGTGATTCAAAAGTTTTGTACAAAAAGTCCCCACTTTTTGCAGCAATAAGCTTAGGTAATCATTTTCTGGATGATGTTATCAGTCTCTCGCATCATTATGAAGGAATTTTTGGCCAATTCTTTCAGAAATTGCTTTATTTCATTCAGTTTTGGGAGTAATTGTTTATCCACAGCTGTGTTAGGGTTCCACCACACCATTTAAATCGGGTTGACGTCTGGGCCTTGACTGAGCCCTGGAAACACCGTGATTCAATTAATGTTTGTTTTTTCTTTTTTCCAACCATTGTGTGGTAGATTTGGTGCTGTTGCTCTGTCTGACTACAGAGTACTTCACCATTGTGTCAGTGGTTGGTGAGCAGTGCAGTTCGTCCTGTCCATGGTGACAGGACCATGGACCAGTCCTCCTCCTGACTCCCCTCTGGTTTTGGTGCTGAAATGATTTATCTGGTCTGAGGTGAAAGTGAAGCTGTGTCCACTTTGGTCTCATATTGTCTGAGGACACTTTCAGGATGTGAGACTGTGGGCCTCATATTTGAACCTATAGTACTTTGGTATAGAGGACGCGCCAAAATCCCCGTCAACGACCATGCTAGTTTTCACTAAATGATTATGGCAAAACACATCCACGTTGGTTCTCTCTGGTCCACAAGTGTCCTGGGTTGTTCAGATGCAACTTGCCAAATCTAAATGGGTTTTTCTGGAGTCTCTCAAAGTCGCACTCATGCAGCCTCATTCTTATTGTACTTTTGTCAGTTTTAAATTGCCAACTCTTCAGTGCATTTCAGCTCATTCCAAATTAATTTTCCTTTAAAGCCCTTAGTGATTATAATAAGTCTTCTACATAAATCCATACCCTGATCTTCTAAGCCCAACGAAGGAAGGCCACAAACTCCTTGCCTTAGTTCATGCTGCTGTGGGGGTGACGGGCCTGGAATGAACTTGCCGTTAACATTATTGCTGACACACGTATCCTGTGTCCGTTTGGCCCGACGGTCATGCACATCCTCCAAAAGGTGCGACGATTACATGAGATACAGTATCCACTAGTGTAGATAAGAGCAACAGCTGGCTACGAGGGAACTGTCACAAAGGTCTTCTGCAGTTATGGTCTTTACAAGCAACCACTAGCCGTGTGTGGTGGTGGTTGTGTTGAACTAGCGAGGCAGCGTGACACAACGACCCAGCAAACACTGCAAAGGACGTACGAAAGAAATCACCTGAGTTTGCTCTGCTTTCTGCTCCCAAGTGGAAACCTCTGGTGTTGTACGCTCTGCCCACCTCACACGGAAGCAAGAAACCTTCCCAACGTAGCTGGTTGTGTACGCAACCGGACGCATAAGCAGTCAAACTTCAAGGACACTACAGGTCTAAAGTTTTAGAACACTCAAATTCTTCCACCTTCTTTTTTATCATTATTGTCATTATTATCATTATTATAGTTGTAATTTTAGAAAAGTTCCTAGTCCAATGAATAGCTCAAAAGTGGTATAAAGGTAACTTGTGAGCTTAACAAAAACCCAAAATTAAAAAAATAATGAAAATTTTGGTACAACGTGTCAGAGTTGGAAGAATCTTCTGAAGAATATTTGATTTTCCTTTGTAGAAAGTGTGTTCAGCTGTTACAGCTACCAAAGGTGGCTACTTTGAGTCAAAAGTTGGTTTATAAATTGATTTTGAGATTTATTTTTGTTTTAAACTTCACTTATTTGTTCGATGCTTCCATTTCAGAGTATAATGAGACATTAAACAGTAGTGTATGTCAGGATGGGTGAGGTTGTGTGGACCCAGATGCAGGACAAACCCAGATGGGATTTGTTTAATACAAACATGGCATGAACACTGAGGAAACACGTACAGAGCAGCTCAGGACGGACAAAGACGAGACTTTAAATACACACAGGTGTAAGGAGACGCAGGTGAAACACATCAGGGAAACGAGGATCAGGAAAGTCTAACAGAACACAAGACACAGACAGGGCTTCAAAATAAAACAGGAAACACCCAACAAAGCCTGAACCGTGTATGTCCCATGTGCAGCCTTACACATGGACAGACAACATGGACGGAGAACAATTGTGGTTTTTATCTTGAAATGAATGTGTAATGAAAGACCAAAAGAAAACTCCATCAGCTGGGACTGAACCCTTCAGACTCATGGATCCTGGATCTCTTGATGGTTTCAGTCGCGTTGACACCGTTTTTCGCCTTCAACTGAAAGCAAAGGAATGACGTCACAGCTCCTGTCCCGGTGGCACGTGGCCAGTGGCCGGTGTGACCTCTGACCTGCGGAGTCTGAGCCAGCAGCGGACCTCTCCAGAGAATCTCAGGCAGCCATCCCCACAGGCCATGAGTGTTCTCGTCTCTGACAGGCAGGAACGATAAGAGTCACCAGGCAGCACGTTCTTAGTCGTTATTCAGCCAATTCCCAAAGCACGCTACAAGGTCACACACAGCCGTTCCCTCGTTAATATTCGCTTTGTTCCTTACCATGTAGTACGCATCTACTTTTTAAAGCTTACCATTTACTCTGTTTTTGCTGAGCTCTTTAAAAATGAGCAAATCACACCAGAGACCAAAAGAACATAAGACCCATAATCCATGTCTCTAATGGGCTGATTAGCGGAACGGACACGCTAGCAGAGATCAGACCAGTGACCTGTTTGCTATGTTCAGCCCCCTGACCCCCACAAGCTGGTTGATGTCTGGTTCTGAGAAGCTGTTTATCTGACAAATCGCACCCTCGGACATGTTGAGGAGCGCAACATCCGACATCCGTCAAGCTGACGGAGAGCTGAGAGGAGAGTTTACAGGCTCGTGTGAAGTATGCAGAGTGAAAGTGCTCCTTGTCAGCATGGAAGCAAGGTGTCTGCATTCACGTTCAGAACGGAGCATAAGAGACTCGGGTTTGCATGTGCAACTCTTTCTGCATCTGTTCTCATCCCAGCAGGGGCTCGTAGACAGCTGTTACTGTAGCGTTATCAGGTGGCCGCTGTCTCCTGCCTCTTTATTCATGAAGATCTTGAGTCTACAGCTGCTTCTGAAGAACCACAGTTTTAAGAAGAGCACCATAGAGAGGAAAAGGCTCGTGCTTTAGCTTTGCATAGTGGTCTAATGACATTAAACTGACTTTACTCTTTTGATCCATGGATATTAGAACACCACAGGTGCGTTTCTACAACTGGGGGTTCCAGGGGAAAACTAGTCGGCTGCAGTTTTAACAAAATTTGAACTCCTTAGTCCACCTTTCTTACCACAGGAATGTTTGATTTTGTTTTGTTTTGTTTTTACTTTCTGAAAGCCTTTATAACAAGAATGTTCCTGGTAGGCGCGCATCAATGATCCGGCCCTGAAAAGCTACCCTGGAACCCCCACTAGTGGAAACACACCTCCTGGTGCTCTTTATAGATCTCAAGTGCCAAGCAAAGCTGACTGAGTCTCTCCAGCGTGTCCTGCGTCTGCCTCGGGGCCTCCAACCTGTTTTGGACATGCCCAAAATACACCTCCTCAGGGAGGACCTCAGAGGGAATCCTAACCAGATGCCTGAACCACCTCAACTGGCTCCTCTCATGTGGACACGCAGCAACTTCAATCTGAGTGTCTCCTAAATGGCAGAACTCGTCATCCTGTCTGTAAGAGTCCAGCCAGTCTGCAGAAGAAACTCTTCATCCACTTGAACATGTGAGCTCATTCTTTTGGCCAGTAACGTAGATCATCTCACTCGTAGTGAGTCCACATGGATCAATGCGGCATGTCAATCAAAGTGACCCACCATGTGTCACTTTACTTGCGTGAGTCATTTCATGGACTAGAACTGTTTGGACCCAGTTGGGTGGTTGAACAACTTTACGGCTGCTGCATTTTGCTGGTGAGAGAATCCTGGAAAAAGCAATAGTGATGCAGTGGCTTTGCTGCTTGGACCAATAAAAAAAAAACACCCAGCTGGACATTTCACTCTGTCTACACTATAACTTCATATAGTAGCGCTTCCTGCGCTCATCTGACCCTGTTTGCAATGCAAATGTCAAGTTATTCAAGCTTGACATATGAGGTCCAAAACTTTGGAATGGTGGAGTCAGTTTTCTGTGGAGGACACCATAGAGTCATCCCTCCACTCCCTTCTTGCCATTTACTCCCCTCCTTCCATCCCTCCCACTCCTGTCCCTGTCGTCCTCCCTGTCGGCTCATGTGGAGCCTCTGAGTCCTTCAGCCTGTGATCCACAACTC
The DNA here is from genome assembly GCA_037176975.1 of Arrhamphus sclerolepis. Taxonomy (NCBI): domain Eukaryota; kingdom Metazoa; phylum Chordata; class Actinopteri; order Beloniformes; family Hemiramphidae; genus Arrhamphus; species Arrhamphus sclerolepis. The sequence goes on along the minus strand of JBAMYA010091436.1, from coordinate 3,665 downwards.
AGAGGACAGGCCGCCAATGACATCATACTTCATTGTGAGCATGCACGTGTGGGAGACTGAAAGTGACACCTCTGGTCATTGTGACATACTATCAGTCTCAAACGTTCACACTCTGACTCAGATCTAATTGTGGTGATGAGCACATGTTGTACTGGTCTGCCAGACCATTATGTTGTTCTTTATTATTGTGGCCAGAATGCGTCTTTCTATTTCATGCAGTGTCTATTTTCAAAATAATAATAACAAAAACCCCTGTGTGACATTTAATAGTTTGCAACTGCAGTTGCTGCAACTGAGCAAACCCTTAGACGGCTATCTGAGCAAACTGTGGACACGGTGACCGAACACGGTGTGATTGTGATGGCATATGGGAGCATTTTGTGTCTAGAATCAGTCTGTTCTGCTATGTAATAAGGAATATTTGTGCGTTAGTGTGTATGAGCTCAAACAGCAATTTTCGACCTCATAAAGTTAACTGCCAGCGTTAGTTGCAGCTTGCTTTTTCTGTCCACAGTGACACCAATAAATGAACCGAAAGGTTCAGGTTTTTCAAGCCTGTCCTAATGTAGCCCGGCACTCGAAGGAGTCGGTGGCTGCAATACTTCATGTGATTTTCATTTTGGCTTTTAACCATTGCTTTTATCAAAAATTACACCATTAAAATAAGAAAAAAAGGATGCTGAAAGTGTTGGAAAAATTCTGAGCAGTTTGACTCTGCAGGATTACTCAGACCCCGTTGTAGCCTTTTCTTTTTTTTTTATTGACGTTTTTAACTACATGTAATAACCAGGAAGTATCTCTTCTCAATAATACCAGCTAGTTCTCACTCATGAAGCAATAATAAAGTTTACTTCATGAGTAACAGCAAGTGACACCAAACGTAAACCTGAAAGCTGACTCATCGTTGCTCTAAACTCTGGTCTCGTGTTTGTAGGTCATGTGGTCTCTTTGGAGCTTGACTCTATGGACCCCCATGGAACCAGCGGCCTCATGTGTATCACAAAGACGTCAGCTGCTCAGGAACTCCACAAGGACTTTTTAAAAACCATTATGCACAAGAGTTAATTGTTGTGACTAATTTTGGAGCACAGCAGTCATTTAACTTCAGTCGACATCTGCTCTCGTCTAAAATGTGCCTCCAGCTGCACAGGTGTGAGACTATTCAGAACAAAACATTGACAACTCACAATGAGACAAAAAAGATTTCTCTCATAACAAAACATGCATTGACATCACTTTTTGTTGTTGTACAGACTGAAGGGATTTACTCAAAATCATGTAAAGCTGCTTTCCCCTTTAATGGAGTTTCCAACAGTTTTCCTGCATAAATCTGAAGTAAAACCCTCTGTGGTTTGAACTGTTGGGGATCAGTGGCTACGGAGGGTTGTCCTGTAACCGAGAGGTCGGTGGATGGATCCCCAGTCCTGTGAGGTGTCAAGTTGTCCGTGGGCAGGACACTAAAGTCCACACTGAGCCCCACATTGCAAAAACCCACATTAGCTGCCTTGCGACCCCTCCCCCTCCTCCCCATAATTTTGGGACCAACCAAATCAATGTGCAGAACACGTGATCCATTGTGGCGATAGGAACAAACCATAAACATGCGTTAGCTAACATCTCTGATTAAAGTTATGGCGTGCTGTGATGCTGTGGGATACCACTGGATGTCCCCAGATGTACAGATCAACAACATGGGTGTCAGAGGCATAGACGTATAAACGTAGACGCCTCATTGAGCGGATTGGCCCGTTGCTGGGATACGTCAGCGTGTCCGCCATATTGGATGTGGCAGATCCGCCCTGTAAACTTATGCAAAGAAATGGATCAAACTTCATAAAGCACCTTTGTACAAAGTAATTTAAGTTAATGCCTTTTATTCACCCATTCACACACACACAGACACACATGTTTGGGAAACAAATAGGCATCAGAAACAACATATATAACTATGTTTAGGATATAGGTTAGCACTAAACCAACAGCTAACAGCTGTTATTGCGATGATAAATATTGAAATATTGATATTAAACCTGAAATGTAGATGTGACAAACTGGTTTTCTGAATAATGAACACAAAGGTTTACAGCTGATTGTGATTAATTATTTTGCTATTCAGAGATTTACAAACATACACAGATCAGGGGTCACATTTACAAACGCTGCGTACGTACAAAACGGGGCTTGAAACCTTCGCCGATTTCCACGCAAAGTTTGTGATCTACAAAAAACAAACTTGACGTAAGAATGTGCGGTCCGTCACGCAAACTCTGACCCATGTGTACACTGGTTTTGGAGACTGGGGAAACTGGCGACGCAGATGGTGAGGTGGGGAATTGAAGCCAGACTGCATCATGATTCCTCTCAGACATTTAATCGCATTCCACATCAAACTGTAATCATAGATCGATTTTAGCATCAGCAGTACAAACCACAGTGTTAGTTATGCTAGCGCTGGTGAGCCACAACAACCTTTCAAATAAATAAAAATAAGGTCTATAAACCAACTTAAGCACCAAAAGTCTGCACAACCTTTCATCAAAGTTTTGTCACCGTCACATTCCTCTCCCTGATGATCACCATGGTAACGTGTACGACAGATTAACACATAGATTGTAACAAGGTGTGAGCCAATCAGACTAATTGTTGTAAACATTTAAATACTGTGGTGACTCTCCTGCGTAATGATGCGTCATGGATGCACTGGTACTGCTGGAAGAACTGGAAAATGGGTGAAATAGGAGGGAACACATTTTCACGGATCACCAGGATTACCTGGACCATGATGATGGCTGGCTAATATGCTGATTTAGACTCCCTGGAGCTTTACTATGAGATCTATTTGCTGAACTGAGTCCAGTACTGGAGAGACCGACCCGCAGGAACCATGACATCCCTGTTCAAATACAGACTGTGTTAACCACTCTGGGGTTCCTGGCGAATTAACAGACAGGTATTAGTTGATTCTCTGCCTGAAGTCACTTTTAGGAGCAACATAATCCTGTGAAATCAACCATAGGTCTGGTATATAGCAGCCAGCGCTAAGCGCAGTAATGCTGCATCCTGGATGGCGTTGTTAATATGACCAGTCTATACAGATTTCTTACAGTGTGGGAGAACAGGACAACATTAAAAGTCAGTTTGCAGCAGTGATCTGGTTAGATCTTACTATGTTTTATAAATGAGACCCCTGGGGTCTCAGGAGGAATTTCACCATGGAGCACAGCTACGAATGGCATGCGACGTTTAAAACAGCAAATAAGGTTGATTCATTAACAAGTTCTTTTTGTAATGCGTTTCACACATCAGACATAACGCCATACAAATGATTCAATACTGTTCTAATTTCCTTCAATTCATCAGTTTTTTCTCTCTGATTTTGCAGAACAGCATTCCTCAGCACCTGTCCTCCTCCAGACGCTTCATGCACTTGGAGCGTGGCTATGTGGTTTCCGTGGTTACCACTGTTGACCAGTAACATTGCTTCATTTAAATACACATTGACATTCACGAGTTTCTTTGAGTCGACTATTTATGGTTGAATGTGGGCGTGTAGAGGGCAGAACAGGAGGAGGAACCTTGTATGCAAATGTTGAAGTGCAGCTGTGATTTATCAAGGAGAAATTGCTTGCTGGTGTGCGTACGTAGGGTTTTGTAAATCGGGATTT
>JBAMYA010091425.1:0-21715 GCA_037176975.1 Arrhamphus sclerolepis | reverse complement strand
CCATTAAGACATTTATAAACTAATAAAAGAACCTTAAAATCAATCCTGAAACACACAGGGAGCCAATGCAGCGATTTCAAAACTGGGGTAATGTGGTCCCGCCCTCTGGTCCTCGTCAGCACACGAGCAGCTGACCTGCACCAACACCTTTAGTGGGCTGAGAAACCTTGGAGACAAAGGTCTCAGTCCACTTCCTAATTGGCTAAATCACCTGTCCAATCAACAATATGGTTGTTACCAATTCCACATTCCTTCTGTTGTGTCTTTCTTGGACCTTCCAATGTTGACGGGCTTAAAGGGAGCATCAAATAAAAACAAAAAACAAAAAGAGTCTCCATGAAAGGACAGAAAAATGGAGCCTTCTCTGCTTTGGTTTGAGCCAAAAGTATCAAAGTACAAGTGTGAACAAACAATGAGAAACTTGGATACAATGGTGTACTTGTGTCCTGTCAATGGTGAAGAACCCTAACTAGGATTGACCCGTAGATCAGAACCATCCCTCCCCCAATCGCTCCTATTAGAGCGGCACCTCAAGGCCTTTCCTCATCAAAGCAGTAGTGGATTTCTTCGGGCATTGGGCTGACACCTCATAGATTAAACTCTCCATCTCTCCCTTCTCTGCCTTCACTCTTTGTCTGTCTCTCTTCTCTCTCTCATTTCTAGTCAGAGCTGCAATTACTCTTTTCTGGCGCAGAGTCAATAAACCCAGTGAACACAAAGGATCTGATAGCAGCACCTTCACCTTCAACACAACAGAGAAAATTACACTTTATAAACCACTCTTTCAATTTTATGATACATTAACTTAAACAAAAATTTTATTATGGACTATTAAAATGTTATATGCGTTGACTGAGAATGGGGGGAGGATGTTCAGTTTATGAAATAAAAGCTTATATAATGGCTTTTTTGTACTCTCCAAATCCATTTACAAAAGATATTTCCCTAAAGGGCTGTTCTGTCAGCTGCAGGTCTAATAAAATAGTACTACTTTATCAATACAAAGGTAAGGGAGGCACAGAGTTGAAATGGATTAGTGTGGAGAGGCCATCAGGGCTATAGATAAGTCTCCAAGAAGTGTTTAAAATCCCTGAGAAATGTTTTCTGTCATTTTCCAGGAGGAGAGTGAGGTCAACCCTGCTGAATGTGATTGGTTCTGGCAGAAAATCAGTGGTCACCGAGCCACTAAAGCAGCCCCCTCCCAATAATAGAATACAATAAAAACACAAGTGACTCCATAAAATCTGAAATGGACCAATTCTGCTTCCCAGATATGTCAACACGTGTGCACAGAGTTGTGCAGCCGGCAAAGCAAACTGAATGAGCCACAAGATTGAAATTCTGAGCTGCAGCTTTTTAGTCTTTTTAGCTTTTTAGTCAGTAAATCAAAGTGAACCAACCTTCATGAGGAAAATCTTAGTACAATACAAAAAGATACAGAGTATTCTTCATTTAAATATATTATTATTATGTGCATTTAATTATACTGAACTGAAATTGATATAAATCAATAAAAAATTATAATATAACAATTTAATGCAATTATAATGACAATATATTTTAACTGAATTATACATGTCGTAAAGTCATCTGAGATGATATATAAGAATTAGGTCTGAATATGAGTGTTTGTGCCTTAACATAAATCCTGATTTGAACCCAGCAGCTGCTCTCGATCACCACACCATCACACACTTAGACTGAACCAAAAGCATGACAAGACTCACCACACCACAGTTTGGACGTCATGTCAAAATGGCACTGGGCCATCATCACGCCAAACAAATTTAAGCACCATGTCCCAGTCACTGAGTTCGTTTTTTCTTTTTAAGTCACATGTCAGAGACGTTCAGCCATGCATGGTTGCAGACAACCGATGGAAATCCAGCAAGTCAAGCATCTAGAGAAGGTCTGGAACGTTTTTGTACTGAGATGCTGTCAGATCATGTGGCCCACATTTTAACTTGTTTAAACCATAAACTGTACTTTGTTGTCTTTTTAAATGTCATTTCAAGAGTAATTACATAATTTGTAAGTCATAAATATCAGCCCCAGCTGAAGATGACGATAATCATGTGGAAACTCTCCCTGTGGAAACAGCAGGTGAAGCACCAAAGAGACACCAGTTGGAGCGGCAGAACCCACGGGACGGTGCCAGCTGCCTCTTCAATTCACATCTTGCCGTGTGGGCTGCACCTTTCACTTCAGAGGATGATTCACAAAGGCACATCAACCCTGCCTGAAAGCTGTCATCGGGAATTGTGTTCGTCTGTCTCGCTCTCTGTTTTTGTGTGCGTCTATATTAAAACAGCAGCATATTGTTGATGTTGGAATTCAATGTACCTGCACATATGTGTGGAAGGGAGGTGCAATACGAGGATTAATGTTGTCAAAACCAGTTTTAGAAGGAAAAAAATAATAGCACCGTAAGAGTACAGCATAGTGTTATTACCAAAAAATAAACGGTTGTTCACCATCGGTTTTTTATGGCCCATAAAAACATTTTCTTTTAGGAACATCATTTATACTTTACTTAAATGGGATGTCGTTACTTGCATCTCCCTCTAAACCTCTGAGTGCAGTTTCAGACTTGGAAGGAAGATATGAGATGAGTTCAGAAACAAAATTGGGAAGAAAAAAAAAAAGACCTGAGGTCTGTTTCAGAAAGGAGGTTCAACAAACTCCGAGTCAAAAAAGCAACTCAGAGTCAAACTCAGGTGTTCAGAGTTGAGTTACCACAACTATAAAATGGCACCATCAAAGGAGCTCCCATAGTCACCATGGCAACGCCAGTAGATCCTCCCACACGTCTTTGTTGAAGCAGAGATTTTATTGCAGTTGCGCGACTTTCTACAGTAAGACAACTGCAGCGATGAAGGACAGTTGATAAGGGAGAAATTATAGCGCTAATGTGTAATTTAAGTATTTAGTGACAGTGGTCAAATCCTCCTAGCATGAAAAAAAAACAAATAAAACAAATGTATTTCAGACAGATAAGCCAAACTTAACAGGCTTAGTTGGATTCACTTTCGAAACATTTCAGAGGAATAGAAAAAATAAAAAACTTTCAAAGAGCTGAGATGAACAGGTGATCAATACATCCAGTCTCACAGGTGAATCCTGAAGGGACATTTCTTTACTCACAGAAGTGGGAGCAGGATACTAATAAGGTTAATTCAAACAATCAATGGTACCAGCTTTCAAATCATGTTGATTATCTGATGACCTTTTGAAGGAAAAAAACGTGTATGTAGGCTATAAGCATGTTTAAAGAAAAAAAGGGGGTGGGGCTTATGAGCTTTCAGTTCTGCTTCATTCACTCGCTAATACAATATAACAGGATATGTTCAGTACCCCCATCGTTATTAGGAAAACTGACATTTGCAAATAAACAATAGCTTATGAAATTAATAATGCCAGGTAACTGTGGGAAGTATTTTATTTGTGATGCACGGAAGTATAAGATCACAGCTTCTTTTTTTGCAAACTGTGACTTAAATGCTCTTAAAAAATAATAATAATAACAATAATAATAATAATAATAATAATAAAGGTATCAACAGTGTAGATCATGGCTGACATGTCATCGTTCAGACAGAAAATTAAACATGAAGTAAAACTGCTCCCAACCAGGCTTACTTCAGAGTCCGTTACCATGGCAACAGAGTCCAACAATAAGTTACCCCAGTTCCTGAAGCCGGCTCAGCCAAACCCTCTGGCTGGGAGTTACGTAACCTCGCTTAGTGAGACAGAAAACTCAGAGTTTCGCTGAGTTCTGGTTCATCATAACCCACATTCTGAATCGACGCCACAGCTGTTCCTCTTCAAGACTGAAGCGGCTCCATGAAGACTTTGACATATGGATTTATTTTATGCTCCATAACTGTTCACCCAACTTTGAAATTAAAAACCTTTATGATACCACAGTTTTATGTGAGACATCTGTTCGGGCAAATGCTGCTTATAGTACTTAAAACATTTACTTATTGTTCATGGTCTCTCATCCATCCTCAAGTTTTAACATCGTTTTTACAGATCCCACAGTGTAGCCGAGGATTCGTCTTTGATAAACACATTTACAAAATTCACCGTATCATAAACAGACAACTGGAATGGGGGCAGTTTTGTGATGGATTGGACGTGTATTTGCAGGCATCTTGCATCATAGAAAGTGACTTGTTCTTTGAAAGAGCTGCGTAATCCGAACTAAGGAGCTGTGTCACTTTGGCATCATTGATGTTCCGTGAAAAGACCTTGCTAGACAACTCCTGATACGGACCAAACATATCAGCTTGACTGCTCATCTGTGGCTGCTCTGACTGCTGCCACCGAAATGTTGGCGAATGTTTGACTTCAAAGGTCGGTTATCATTTAGAAGACGTTCTCACACACACACGAGGCTGAGAGCCGGAGAGAGAAAGAAAGAAGCTGATATTTTGTTTCACTACAAGAACAGAGAACAACAAAAATTATGTTTTGCGCCGACATTTCAGAGTTAGCATATATAATATAGTACTCCAGGTAAATTCTCTAAGTATACCACTGAACATAGAACACATAATCTATGTGAAGAAAAGATTCACTCTTAGTTTTATTAGAAACTCTGTAAAACCAATAAGCTCTTGCCCAGAGCATCAACACTCACAAAACAGAATCCAGGATAAGAATGAATCTGCAATAACAAAGAAGTATCGAGTCATTCCAGTGCAGCAGACAATAGCGTACTCACAATGGATCAACCCCCAGTGAAAATAAAAAGCTTTGCTATGAAAAGCAGAGGTCGTTACAAAGAGAGGAGGCCAAATGCGACCCCTTTGTATTCTGTTTCTTATAACCCAAAGGAATACAACATAAGAGATGGCCCACTGAGGCATAATGGGATTTACAAGCAGTCTCTGACAGAAAGCAAAGGCCTGTTCCTGTGGCTGTACCGCATTTTAATAAGGTACACGTTGGGGTGAGGAGTTGGAAACGAGACGACATGAGGCAACGTACGTGCAGATACTTTATAAACAGAGTTGCATAAATATGTTCTTTGAAGACTAACGGTTGCACACAACGGAGGAGGACCTGAATGCAGAACACGGCCAGGTAGATTCAAAGAAGGCCTGGTTCTGTAAACACAGCAGAGATCAAACACAAGCAATCAGTCCATGAGGAAAACTTACAGATAAGCTGAAGGCAAGCGAAAAGAACCAAAAAACAAGGTAAGTGTCAAAAAATCCAGCAGTACACTCACAACAAAAAGAAACGAGGAAATGCTGGAAAGCTGATCACATGACACAAAATAAGAAAAGACTGTTTACAAGCAGGTGAGGATGACAGAATAATTCATGCATTTTCTGCACCCGATTCAGCAAATTCGGTGTCAGGGCTGGTGCCTACAATCGGGTTTAAGGACTTCTAATGATTTCAGCTTACTGTGGAGCATGCCAGAGGTCCCTGGACGAGCAGCCACTGGTCGGACATGCATAGACCATAGACCAGAGTACCTCTGCAGCCCCATAGGGTCTGGGCTGATCACATCATGGGTAACTATTAAGGCTAGGCTAACTGAGTTAACTCTTTTCTGTTGGAGATCTGCTTCCTAGGGGGGTTCATGGGTGCACACATGACTGCAGCCAAGGAGCCCACCAGATGATGGCCATTATGCTGGGCTGTACCAAGTGGACTTAAGGGGAGGAAAGGAGTTTTCTGGTTTGTGTTCTGGAGTTTATGCATGCTGGTTTATGATTTGTGTAATCATGTGTTATTCCTTTGGGTAGATGGGTTTTTGACTTAAGATAAGATGCAGACTCGGGGTCTAAATCACATAAAACAAAGTAGAAAAGGAGGAATAAAAGTACATAAAAATACATAAAAAGTCTCCAAGAAAATACAGATGTATATCTTATTGCACTATATAGAGCAATTGGATAATTCTGTTATTAGTCTCATTTAGTCAGCAAATAAATTTATATGTTAGTCAGAGACTAGAAAACAGCCATCAAAGAGCTGACACACTAGCAGACAAACAATCCCCTGGCACTGGTCCATCTGGGCTTTTTTAATAAAAGTCTTAATGCATCATCGTAAGTTGTTTTTTATAATTGCATCGTAAGTGTGCCGTGTAGAGTGAGGTACAATATGATCAAAATATGTTCAGCTTAACTTCGTCAGAATATCCAAATTTCCGAGCTAGGACATTAGCTTGAGCAGCTAACATTCAAACCTGACGGTAAATGTCCTCATCATCAGATAGACGGTCTGTCAACACAATTATTATTGTTCCTGATTTGTAAATATTGATGTGTAAGGCCTTGTAGGTGTTATTTGTGGGGCGGGTTGTCCTGCAGGTTTATGAGGAGTAATTAGAGTTGATGTGGGGTGTGAGTGTGGAGTCAGGTTTGAGCTCTGGCGCTGCTCCATTTCTGCGCCTGTTGTGTTATTTTTTGATTAAAAACTATCAGAGCTCTGGGAAATTCTTTGTCTCTGCCTGGCTTGATTTGCTCTACACCTTTGCTCACTCTCTCATCCTGATCTAAGGCTTTTTTGCATTATTGCAACCCTACATACACCATCATTTCATCTCAGTTCTTCTGACATTTTTCATGTTGCCGTGGTGATATGTCTTGTGACTAATTCAATTCAATTAGCAATTAGCATCTATCACAACATAAGTTGTCCCTAGGTGCTTCTCAGAAGTATGACCCCTGAGGGACTGGAGGGACAGAGGGACACTGCTCTGGAAGACAGAAGTCTTGTGCAAATCAAAGACAGTCTGCAGTTGACTTTCTTCAGCCACCCAAATTCTATTTGACCATTTATTAGCATATAGTATAAAAGAGCTGGAAAGCTCTTGAATTTTCCAGTTTTCCCTTTGTTTATGCAAAAATAAAGCCGAAAAGAAAATGAAAGTTATGTAGGCAATACTAAGTACCCCCTTAACACCTCAACAAAAGTGAAGAGGGTCAGTTGCAGTCAGGTGAGGCAGATTATTAGGCCTTGATGAACTGATCATGAGCAAATGAGCAGAAATCTATGAAAGTAGGTAATTTGGACCAATGTTCTTGGAGAAGCAGATGTAGCTGCACATCAGTCTGGAAAGAGTCATTTAAAAACAATTTGGAAATCAAGGTTGAAAGAGAAAGATTGTTCACAAGAGAAAGCATTCAAGGCATTTGTCAATCGTTCCATAAGTGCATGTCCCAAAACTCTTACCTGAAGGTCAGACTGTGCAATAATCAGAGACAAAAAAAACACATCTCAAACTCTACAGGCGTCACAGAGCGCGAACAATTTAGTTCATGTTAATGACGGCACAGCTGGAAGGAGATTCAACGCGCTGGTTCAGAAGCATTTCCAGGACAAAAAGTTTACACAAAATTATTTTCAGGCCACACGTGACATCAGTGGATAATTATTTTGCTGCATGTTACTTTGTGGCTGCAACAGAAGTAAATCCAAGTGTATTTCAGGCTATAAATGCAGCATCTATGTAGTCTTCTGTAAATCTGCACGTCAGTGGCTGGAAAATGAAAGAATCAGATATTTAGAACGGCCTTGTGAAAGTGATCTCGGCCAAATGAAAACGCTGCGGCAGGAGAAAGAGAAACCAATGAACTCGAGCGACATTGTAAAGAAGAACGAACCAAACGTCCTCCACAAAGATGCGGGACTGATCATTTCATTCATGAAATAAACTACTTTGAGTTTATTTACGTTAAATATAATAAAAATCATGCAATGAAAATGATGTATAATAAGTACACTGCAGGATTTAGTATATTTTCCTGATATATCTAAGACAAACTATGATCCAGTAGTTATTAGTGTGTTTTTACACACACTCACACACACACACACACACACAACGCAGGATTAAAAGACGGAGGACTGATGTTTGACGGTATCTTTAGGATTTATGAGTATCACCACCACAACAGTGACAAAGTGTTGTACAACTAAGATAGCAGAGTGAAAGGTGTCTGCATGACGTCTCATCCCAGCGCACGTGAAATGCAGTTGGCAAGATTCATGCTTTTGCAGACTTTTACTCCACAGTATGAACACAGAAGTGCAACTTCAAAGCGTCTTCTTTTTGTTGAATATATGCATTTATGAGAGAAGTAAATCCAAAAATCACAGGTGAGTTCAGGTTGATGTTTAAATAGCAGACCTTTTATACAATATACACAGAAAACAAACCAAATATACCTGAGTAGCAGGTAGTCCACGCTACACATCTGTAAACAAAAATCACGGCGCAGAAGAAAAAATTACAAATAAAACGTAAATTAAGCAGACTTGATGATGGAAAAAGGAATCAAAGCTAAGATGGATAAAACATAAAAGAGGAGTTCTGGGTTTGTTCATTTTCTGTAAAGATCTCAACAAAAAGTGACGTCAGTACCCCCCATGAGGGGCTGTGAGGCTTCTTCCTCTAAATGGTCACACGTGCAACAAGTTGGTCTTTTACAGTTTTTACAGAAGATGATCGTCATACCATCATCATGTTTGCATTTCAGCATATCTGCAACGTTTCAGCAGAAAATAGCATTGCAGTCATATTTCTCATTTACTCAGATGATTTTTGTTTAGAAAAAAGAAAAAAAAAAGCTTTGAGGCAACAGCATCTGATATCTGCCTCACTGTCATGTCTGCATTAGAGCACCAGCATAACCAAGGTGTAATTAGACATGGGAAGCTGTGCGGCTCTCCTCCTAATGATTGACAAAGCAGCTAAATTGTCAGTCCTGTAGTTTCTAATGGCAAGAATTGAAAGGGCATTGATGGCGATACAGCCGCTGAACCGACAGCACTGAAAGAAGGATCATGAATCTTTCCATTGAACCAATTACAAAAGCTGCCAAAAGGAGAGTCCTGAGTCATTCATCCTCATAAAAGCCGCGTAACCCAGCTAATTGTGATTTAATTTGACTTTGTGGTAGGCCCTTTTCATTGCCGCCTGGAATCCATTCAAACGTGAACTGGAGAATTCAAAAAAGTGAGGCTATAGTAGAAGTAAAAGAGTCAGGAGTAATCTTCTATTTGGTCCAGGAACCACATGAAACAACGTTACAGATGTGGCTAGTGTGGAGCTAATACCCGCCAAATGCCATTGCACTTTGGGTAATGCAAAGTAGCTTGACATTTAAGGTGCAGAGGCTGTGTGTAATTGGAACTGTGGCCTTTTGGCAGTTTTCCTCCCACTCTGAGGACAAAGCCAGCAGGGCAGCTCTTCGAGAAAAAAAACCCACTGAGCTCACTAAAGGAACAACACAGAGCCAAGTGAGAACAAATTGCTCACATCTATTATCTTTTCATTTAATGAAATGAAAACAAAGGGAGCCTACTTAACATTGGAGAGCAATTTAAACTGGCGACTCTATTATCAGTAAGATTCACAATTTAAATATCTCCTTTATGATTGAGAATGTTTGAAGTTTACAGAGCTTTTATTCCTGATGGTTATTCTGAAACACTTGACTCTTACATGTCCAATTTGCCACTTCCAAACTTTAAATCTTGAAATCCAGTTGCAAAAAAATGAAAAAGAATGAAAAATAATTAAGTGGCACGTTCAATTTACAATACAGATGTCCTGCTCTGATGACCAAAATGACTTCACAATCCCTGCCTGCAGCCCATCAATAACTAACCTCTGAAAACACACCAAAGTCAGCAAATTAGGTAAAGAGAAAGTTTACGGCAAACACGACACACACCAGCACAGAAAACTCAGAGCAGTGGAGCCCTCTGCCCCTCAGAACTGTACAACTAAGATCGTTTGTCTCGGCCCCCAAATATGATGCCGATTCATGAAACGCGTTTTACGCCTTTACATTACAGGCTTGTACTATGAGGAATATTTTATGCTGCAAATGATAAACTGTTCATCCTCATAAACTATAAACTAGGTACCATATTCTAATGTTGAATTTTAACTATGTGTAGGGTCACATGACTCCGATTCTCTGGCTGAGAGGATTAGGAGTCACACATGCCCCTTTTTCAACGAGTCACAATAGGTCTATGGGCTACACACGGCACGTTCATGAAGGTCTGCACAAAATCACTATTCATGCTCGTCTCTTTCAGAATGAGCTGTTTAAGAGCGTTGTCACTTTTATTTAAATAAGCTGTTGATGGCCACACCCACCTAGGCCTATAGAGGGTATGCATGTGATGTCACAGCAGAAGTCACTGTGGTTACCCCCACTGAGTGGCAGAAAGAGGGAGATGAGTGGCAGCATTGGCTTAAATACCACCTAAACTTAAGAACAATATCAGAAGATGGGGAGGATCTGGTGTACCACTGTACGAACAGCAGTCGGAGTTTCTTTTTTTTTTCTACAGGCTACTGAAAGCTGAAGAAAAAAGAACCAGATGGATCGCTGCCTTTTTTCAAAAGGAAAAAGTCTGAAAGAAGGCTGGGCATACAATCATGTAATGCTTGTGTAGCCGGGTGGTCCGTCTCCCTCCCGGCATAAGGAAAAAAAAGGAAAACTAAACAGAGGCCTCCATTACTGTGACTAACTCAGGTCCAATCCTCCACCTAAACTAAGTAAAGCTTGAACCTGCTGAAAAAGGATGGATGAGGCACGGTGCAATTTAAATATTAACCCTCCTCTTCTATTTTGGTGACTGGTTTGTTGTCAGCACACCAGGAGAATGACTGGAGTCACATCCATTAAGTAATGATCATCATCATCAATATATAAATATATATCTATATGTATAAAAAAGTAATCATCATCACCATAATGATAATAATTATAATAATGATGATCATCATTATTATAATTATCTATTCACTGTAATGAATAAAGGACATTTATGTCATCATTATCTGTCAAAGTATTCAAAAGGTAGTTGACATGAAGATTTTATTTCAACCATCTCATCAAGCACTTAAGTCTCGCTTGTGCTTGAATTATAATTACTGACATGAGGTACACTTAAAGGAGCACTTAAAGTTACAAAGATTAACAAGACGTAAAAGGAAATGCCAACAGCCTCAATGAACAACCAAAATCTGTCACATAATGCAATTTCATCAAAAGTCAAGCATTATAACTGGAAGACCACAATAGCTTATTGTTACGAGGCTAAAATTAACCTCACCTCAAAAGGCTTAAAAGCTAAGTTCATACCCATGTCCCTGAAATCAGTCCAACATCAGACAATCTACCAGCTGGCAGGCTTTAATTAAAGTCTGTTGTCAGTTGTACAAAAGCTGGTGTATAGAAGCGGGTCCCACTTAACCGACTGACGTACAGATAAAATTAGCTCAGAGGGAGACAGAGAGGAATAATGTTGAACGAGGCCAAAGCTTCAAATCAGAGCAGTGTCCACAAGCAAAAGGACACCAAAGCACAGACCCAGCAGTGCTAACAGTTTAAGGACCAGCAGGCACTGCACTAGAGCTGTAAGTCAGGACATGTGCTGCTCTGGCTGAATCTTCTGACAGCAGCAGAGGACAATCAGAGATGGTTGTCAGCCAGCAGGACAAATCCACTCCAGGATTATCACTGATCATCTCCTAAAGAGAAAAAAAAAAACTCTCATCCTTCAGGACGCTGCAGTTTAGGCTAAACTTCAGCTGCAGGTCAAACCTCAGCAGCATCTATCCCATAATCCTTAGTTTGTGAAACTTTTCCTCAGTTTGATTCCCAACGAAGCTCACGCTACCTCCCAAGGAGGATATGGAGGCACATGTGTGCACCTAACAAGTCTGGATCTTAAGTTTATAACTAAAATGTTTGTCAAACTATGTTTGAAGCATCTCTGTAAAATACTTCAGGATTTTAAGCAGGAATACACAGGAAAATATTATAGCTGCCAAAAAAAACAACTTTCTATCATTCTTTTACTGCAAAGTACATTCCCTTGGTTTATTGCAGATGAAACCCTCAAAGGGAAAGCTGTATAGTTTGTTTCTGAAAAATCTTGTATTCATCTCACAACATATGCAAGAAAACGACGCTGAGGCCCTGTACTATAAAAATTGATTTAAAGCGTCGTCTTGCATGCATTACTTTTGCCTAATTCTTATATATATATACATATCTATATATATATATATACTTAGTGTTGTGCATACAACATTTTCATTTTTTTCTTAGTATACATGTCCTTTTTATATTTATTGCCATTTTTCCAGTTTTAGAGGGACTCAGGCTCATTTCACTGTAACATTAGTGATGAATATCTTGAATCCTGAATCACACAAAGGCTTCTCTGGTGCTGCGAAGAACAGCAGTGCAAAATACAGTTATTTTGTCCAAAAGTCTGGTTTTAAGGATTGTTAGAATCCATGAGCCTTCATTCTGCCTCTCGCTTACAGAGCAGTCAGCCCCATTACACTTTTAGACCGCTCCAGACAGCTAATGCTTGACTCATCTCTTTTCAATCTCAACTGTCTGTCAATATAAGTTGAATTCTCACACAGATGGTCCATTATGGCAGTCAAAATGATATATAATATTCAGTCAGTGCCATATCTAATTATCTGCAAGGAAACAGCTCATATAGCATGCCAATAAAAGGCTGTCACAGCAATGAGTCCGAAGGGAAGCTGTTGATAGGACAGATAAACTCTGAGGGCCATAATGAGATCCTCTTACATTGAGTCTCGTGAACAGTTCTCTGTGTAGACCTCATATTGCTACACCTACTTAGTATCAAATCAAAAAACATGGGGTTGCAAAAAAAACCACGGGGTTGGGGGTTCTCCCCCTCTAACAGCATACAACCAAATCAATAGTGTCTCCCTTGGCCGACAGCTTAATCGCCTATACTGGCTGACCCAACAAAATAAAAGCCCATTGTGCTGGGCCAGCACTTTTTCTCCTCTCTCTCCCACTCTGACCTTGCTAAAGTCAATAAACCTGACTCCTCGCTCTCCCTCGCTGATGTCTCATTCAGAGGAAAGAGACCAGATAACACATGTAATAAGTGCGTCCATCCTCTCCATCGATGGGAATGCAGGGCCACAGCAGGTATTAATAAAAACCGGTGCTTGACTTAGGCAGGGTAATGATTTTGCTTGATACAGATATCGATAAGCAATTCAATACATGCTGTTGTCAGTGAGAATCAGGCCCAGTGTTGGTTCATTGTCTGCGAGAAGATCTGTATGCCTTGGCTGATAGGAAGACTAAAGTCACCCCACAGTAAAATCAATGCATCCACTGCATTCTGGGAACAAGGCTGATTTGTCACTTGACTGCCTTTTTGGAAAACACCATTCAGTCAGGCTTTATTGGCTTTGCGGCACGTATTAAGACTTCTGCTGATCTGATCGCTTCATCAATGCAGTGGAGCACTAACCTTTGTGTTAAAGCTGAAATCGGTAACATTCTCTATCTTTGAACTGCAAAAATAACCTCACACAGCGTCACACTTTGTTTCCTCTGTTTTGTGATAACCTGTAAATGAAGTGCACGCACATAAAGACAGTTCAGTTCAGTTCTCTCCTGTAGCTGTCTGTGTTGAAGCCTCTGACTGAAGATACTGGATGTAATTGGATGTAATAGATCACATGACTGAAGTCTGAAGAAACAAGGCACATCAGCAATTCAAAATTCAAAATTTAAGACTCTTACAAGTAGCATGACGGAAGACGCACACACAGCCACAACAGCCTAGCAGCTCCTTCTCATGCTCGGCATCCCATTCTTCAACCAGCATTTGTTGCAAGTCAGCCAAGTTGTTTGTACTGGTCACTCTGGCACACACAGCAGACCAAAGCTGATCCCATGGTCTCCTGGCAGACCAGAGCCTGTGAGACCAGGGATCGGCTGCATGGCCGCCAAAAACCAATTGAGCACTGTAGCACGACCAGTCCAAAAAGGTGAGGGTACCAGAAGCTCAAAGCAAGAGTCAATACCAACGGCAAAAAAACGGTTGTTTGGCATTGACAGAGAAGATTTGACAAATCTTTCTTGGAAATACTCAGCTCTGCTGGTCATCACACAAATGCAGGGTCCTTGCAAATGTGGCACCATTCACAAAGGAAATAAACAGGCTTTCCAATGGTATAATAATTACTGCCCAGAAGCAATGTTACAACAAAGACATAATCATTTTCACAACAGAGTTAATAATTTATGCAAACTTCTGTTCAAATCATATTTATACTGTGCGAGGCATGACCTTTAGCTCATTCAGCTTTTAGTCTATGCAGTTCCCTCCTGACTTGCAAGAGGAGAAAAGTTCTACATCACCAGTGAAAACGCATACTTGATTTATTGCAAACAGGAAGGTCACTTGGTTGAGTTTGGTTGGCCAGCTTTTCATTCGACAGTACATTTTCGTTTGGTCTCCTCTGAGAGTCAGAGGAGAGACTTTTCTCTTATTTATGAACAGGGCTGAGAATGAACTTTTGAACTGTAGTAATGATTACTTGGCTCAGAAAAGTCTGCAGGGGCACAGCTATATCAGGTGAATCTATGTTCATTTTGCAGGTGTATTGTTTGTTATGTTTTATAAGTTATGAGCTAACGGAAAGGGTTTGATTTGTAAAAGAAAAATCGTTTTTACAATAGGCACTGACTGTACATCAGCAGGGCAGCATCAGCCAAAGGTTTGCACACACAAACTCCAGTGGGTAAGTGATGGGTAAACTGATTTGCTTATCCATAATATTCAAGACTGACATTTTTGGAAATGTTATTATGCTATATAATCCATTTTTTCATGCACCTGGTTGACTCACTATGCTGAGGCACTGCTAATTAGCTCATATAGCTACTAGGGGGTCCTTAAAGCTGCAAGGTTAGCTTAACTATACAGAGTTTGGAGAGAAATAAAATGGCTTGTCTACATTTGTAGCATCTAAATAAGCACATATAAGAACTTCTTAAATTATCCCTCCGATGTGCACCTTCTGTGTTGTGATCCAAAAGGCTTTTTACAAGTTTACATACAGAATTAATGTTTTTGTATCTTGTCAATATACCCAAACCCTAAATTTGAACGTTACAGTCACAAATCTATTGTTACTTTTCTCTCTTATTGCTATTTTCTTCTTTAAGTGGAACAGCTTAATGTCTCCCCCAGGTCATCTTAAAGGTTTTTACACTCTGTTCCCTCAATAACACTGGAATTTTACTAAATGGTGCCCCTATTGAACATACCTTTTGAAATATTAGCATCACTGGTTTAAAAGGTCAGCGAACCTTTAATTGCACACCTGGAGTTCAATCAATGAAAAGTTTTTTTGTTTTTTGTTTTTTTAAGAGCTCTTTGATTGATAAAAGACATTCAAACACTGAGGCTTCCAGTTCATTAGTCGATCTGCTTGAGGCAGGAAAGGTACTAAAAGTCATACAAAGCAAAGAAAAGAGTCAAATATGCTAAATGTTAAGGCATCCAATGTGTCACAACACAGACTCCTCAGTGGGGTTTAGAAGAAGGCTTGAAGACATCACTGGAACTGGCGAACATCTCTGCTCATATTTCAACTGTACGTAAGTCACTGAATAGGCAGAGTGTCCATGGAGGGACCGAATGGAGGAAGCAGCTGCTCTAACAAAAAAAAAAAAAACAAAGCAAAAGGCTGCACAGCTGAAGTTTGACAAAGAGCACTTTGGCAATCAGCAGTTTCAAAGAAAATACCTTTTAGAGTAATAAAACACAGTGCGTAGCACTATTTATGATGCAAAAACAGCCTCTCTTACTGACAGAAGAATGTGTCATAAGTTCAAGCACAAGATGTTCAATCACATTTGGTGGCAAAAGATCACCAAAACCGCTTAATTCCAAAGGATACACACACTTTTCCTGCTACTGTATATATGCTCAGAAAAAAATAATTAGCAGTAAACTGCATCAGATCTGTACATGAGTCCAGCCGCTGTGAGTATCAAGAGAGACCATTATAGCACGAGAAGGTGAAAAGAAGGAACACTGTTCTCACATCAAAATAAAATACAGTCTCCACAAAGTTCAAGAGCTTCTTTTCAGTTACACACTGACAAGCACATCACATCAATATAGGGTTCAGCATCTTGTTTGAGGACCTCACACTTGGAGGATGACTAACTTACTGCTGACACTCTGCCAACTCATAGCTCACAGTTGTTGTCATTGTGCTGTTTATTCATGCCATGAGGGACTTTGAAGTGTGATGGATTAACATGCCTGATGAATGCAGTTGGCACCCCTGAGTCCACAGATAAGTGCATGCTGAAAAAAGGAAAAAGATGTTTACTCTCTCTCATGTCTCCCTGCCTCACATTGTTTTTAGCTTCATCTGCTCCAATTAAAACCCTGCTTATTCTATGAATATAACAACAGCTTTAATGAGGCCTGCCTGTTATCTCAGCGCCGTGAGACAGAAGCACTCCAATACAAACGGCATTACATCTTGCTGGGTGGAGGCGATGCAGAGTAGGAAATGAAATGGAGCGATAAAATTGAAATGTGATCCCAACGGAAATTAGCATGCTAAAATGGTACTGAAAATATTTATGACACACAGTTGTTTGTACATCTTCAATTCTTGTTTTTTTTTTTGTTATATTTTAAATTACTGAAAATACTTACTTCAGACGTGCATAACACAAATGTTCATATAAATGTACTGAATCTTGTACTGAATCTTATGCTGCGATCTGGTATAAAGATACTACTAATTGCTGCTCCTTCCCTCTGGCAGAGAGTTAATTACTCATTTATTAGTTACTACCTATTATATTGTATTTCTTTGTATTTAATTCATTTTTTCAGTCACATTCTCAACTCCTGCAGTTCATTTCATTTATCAATAGCTTATATTACTACACAGACACCAGGTTACTACAGACAACAACACAAAGCTACATTCGCAAACGCCACTTAAAAGTTTAATTGTGAAAATTTGATTTGTGTAACAAAAACATGATATTTGCCCCATGTTGTAGCACACCTTACACCCATTCTTGCAGGAAGAATGGGAAAAGATAAAAACTGCAATACTTTAGTGCTTGGTATCCTCAGTATCAGAACATCTTTTTAATCTTAAGAGGAGGATCACTGATGTTACAAAGCTCGACTGTCCCAACTGCTCTTTTTTCCGGGTTTTGCAGGCCTCAAGCGTAAAAGGTTGCACATTTACAGATGAAATGAAGCTGATGAGATCACAACATATCAGGGGTTGATTTTGTTCGCAAAGTAATGAAATTCAGTAAATGCAAATTTCACAATCTAAATGCATTATCCATAATGTGTCAACCTCTTCTTTTTAGAGGTGGCAGGGTCTCATACAGTATGCCCCAAGATCTTTTCAGAGTAATCTAACATATTGTGTGACTCACAAACACATTTCTGCTACTGGTGCAGCAGCTGCTTCTTCCTGAGTGAAAGGAACCAGAGGGGATACAGCTGCAGTCCCACATAGACAACAGACAGAGATGATGCTGAACTGAAATATGCAACAGCACAGTGTTCAATTAACACCCGCCGTGGTTCTCTCATCGTTGTGGGTACGTCTGAAACGAGCTGTGAAGAAAATTGATTAAAAAAATTATCATGTAAGTTTTAAAACCTGTTGCTTTAACTGAATGATGAACCCATTGATGTTATGGTAAATTGACTTTTCTAGTTCTGTCTACTTATTTTGTATCTTTATACTAAAAAAAGCTTATTCATCAACTGGTAAACTCATACAGACAAGTACAAACAGCTTTTTGTACAGAACTTATCTGATTGCGCTCCCACACCACAATGTAGAATCACAAACCAGCCTGGCACTGGACTGGGAGGGAACCAGAGACTCCACGCAGAAAGGCCCCTGAGAACGGAAGCAGGAACCTTTCGGCTGCTAACCACCAAGCCAGCATGCTGCCCCTGTCAAGAGCCAGGAGTCGCCTGGTGGTGGTTTGACCACCTGCTGGTGGTCATGAACATGCGTTCCAGTGAGGTCCAGTTGATGAAAACTTACAGTTGTGTCTCTGTCCAACTCTACATCTGGTCTAAACAGCAAAGACAAAGCAGCGACTTGTATGAAATTGTGTCATATTACAGTAAGGAGTTTATGAAGATGAGAGACAGTGTAGAAAATAATGCAGGGGTGGGTGGGTGGGTGGGGGTGGAGGGGTGGTGGTGCTGGTGGTGGTGTTGGTGGTGGGGGGGGGAATCAAAACTTGCCAATTTGCTCGTATGCAGCATTCAGAAAACACAATAAAATATCACATGTAGTAATTTGTTTGCTTGCTTCTGTATTATTATACAAATAACGTCTTTATTTTTAAACATTTTTTAAACTGCATCTCCAAATGATTTTAATGATACACAGGCAAAATTGTATGGTACTTACATATTAAAAACCCTGCAGTTCAGCTTCACTCTGTAAAGTAGAATATATGGTTAGCAAGATAATACATGCTAAGTGGGTGAAACATTTTTGTAGAATATGGGTTTTACTAATCACTTATAGTCTTCATAATTAGACAGAACAGTATGCATAATTTGTTCCAGCCATCTGCTGCTGGGAGACTCAACATGTACTACTTCTGGTGCTTCAAGGACTCCTAATATGTAAAACAGCAACAAATAGACATCATTTCCCATTTGTTTATGTTTTATTTCCTATCTTTGTAAATCTTCCTCTGAGCTTAAATCCATTATCCTTTCTCTGTGGTAAGTTACCATCTTCAGCTTCCTGTGCACCCCTCCTCCTTGCACTGGACTTACATTTTACTAAAATCTAGAAAGTGTCAAATCCTCATTTTCCGTCTTGCTTAGAGATAAAGCCACAGAGAAATTGGATAAATCTAAAGAACATATTTTTGAGAGTACATATTGCAAGTGGTCAGCTGAAGAGCAACTGAGTCTGGGGTTTTCCACCATATTAACTGCTGCAAGATTTGAAATTACCCCTTGACTCTGACTTTTTGCCTTTCAGAGTCAACTTAATTGACTTCTGTTTCAAGTAATTCTTCATTCAGACATCCAAAATGCATGCCTTGTAGTCTCCAGCAGAGTCTCATGAACTTCACACTGAATATTTAAAACATTCCCTCATCTCTCAGGAATACACTCTGAATGCTGTCATTTCCTTTTTCTTTCCAACCCGGTTGCTCGGTCCCGCATTGCTTCAGAACACAAGCAGGATCACAAGCACAGTGCGCTGCCCCCTGCTCCCTGCATGTTAATTAAGCAAGGTCGCAGAAACTCTGTATCATAGCAGATTTTTTTTAGTTCCAGTCCTGCAAAAAGAATGGCCATTCAAGCTAGCAAAAGTGCAGTTCTGATATGCATGTGGTGATTAATATTCATAAACTGGGAGCAATAAAGAGCCTCTGACTGCCTGCCAGCTATTTTACCTGATCATACATGGATTATATGTTAATGTCTCTGCAGTTCTGTATACATTATTGAGATCAGCTGGAAAAGCTAGAGGACACATGCTTACCCGAGGATATTGTTAAGGCTAAAAGGGGATGGTGTTTAAGGTATTTGGTGTCACATTCATTTTGCATGCACATAACAAGCTTTCACATCCTGTAGTCTCAGGCCTGATAATTTAGTGATGTTTGTTTTAGACATGTGTTCTGCTGTTAAGCATTTGTTTTTCACAACCCTCTGGTTTCTCTGACTCACTGCTTTTTAAAATGCAGAGTACAGAAGACAGAATAATGTTCATTTCGCATAAGAAATAAATGGTACTTCAAGTTATTACTGTTATGATTACGACTATTTACATATTGGAAAAGAGAACTTGGTTGTTATTGGTGACTTTATATTGTTTGTGGAGGGCGTATCAAATGGGGACCTAGTTTGACAATGGCAATGGTTTTCATTTTAAAATGAAAATCTGCAATACAGGGAGACTAATTAAGGAAACATGTTTATTCAAATATAAAGGTTTCATCTCAATGTTTATCTTAATTGCATAAAATGTAATGCAGTTATAATAAGACATTCATCTAGAAAGTAATGGAAATTGCCTCAGGAAGAAAATGCCTTAATTTATTTGATCTCATCTGAATCACTTGAGTTGTGAAATGAGTACGGAGCTTTTCACTTTTACAAAGCAAATCTAAATGCAAAGTGTTTCTAAATGCATCACTAAGAAACACACCAGAAAGTCTTCACCACTTAATAAACAATTAATAAATAAATGTGTCTCCTGCAGAAGCAAAAAAATTATATTTTAAGAAGATCCTGTCTCATGGAATATACAGGTTTACTGCTTGTTTTATAATATAGCAAAGCACGATGGATTTCATGGTGTCTTCAGTACAACTAACTGTGGTCAGTGATGCCGACCGTCCCGACTCCTACGTGGTCTGAAAGTCTCCTCGAGTCAAGTTGCCACTGGCAACAAAGCATCTTCTCCTGTGCCTTTGCCAAGGACTTTGCTGCTCCACGTCCTTGCTGTGTGTGTTCCTGTGCTACCTCATTGTCTCCCAGTGCTCAGCTTGGCTTGGATCTGTTGCCTGATTAGTTTATTTTTTTGGAAAGTAATATGTGCCCAGCAATGCTTTTTGATTGCTTGTTAAAGGACTTTTGTTTGCTTTTGCCTGCATCCACATCTTCTGCGTTGATCTCGTGTGACTTAAGAAATGCTAAAACATGTCTTTCTAATATGAATTGGCATTACATGAAATTTAAAGTTCTTTTGTACATAAATTACACTGAACAGGACTGACTTTGAATACAATTTAGGTTTGATTGTGTAATTACCTTTAAAAAGTCTCAAGATAACTTTGATAAACTGGTGTTGTGCAAGTACACTCAAAAATGATTCAACTCCCTCTTGAAGGTAACAATTTTGGATTTAATTTATTTTACATAACTTTTTGCTCTTTAACATTGCCAAATTTATATTTCATTAGTGCAAAGTAAAATGTTTTGACATTAAAAGTCTTGGGTTCATCAACACAAAGCCCTACTGTGCACATGCGCATGTCTTTGCGCTCTTACGCACACTTCCTTTTGGATTTGGACTGAAGCAGAAAGTGGGTCGTCTCTGCTTTGCAGATAAAACTTCGATTTCTGTTAAGTATCTATTATCTTACTTTTGGAAATAAATAATTATCTTACTATTTCGTTATTAGTAATGCGCAGACCGTTGTTTGCTGTAGTTACATAAGACCACCATTAAAAGTCCAGATGAGTTCGGTTTTCACTCGGCTTGTTGGCGAGGCTCGGTCCTCTCCCTCCACTGCTGACTCTTAGCAAACTTTGACCAGTCGTGAAACTTAGTTTGAAAGAGTTAAATATCTTGGCATCCATTCACAACATAAATTAATTAATTAACAAACTTTCAGGGGTCTTGGTAAAAGGAACACACAGAAGTATAAATCAGTCTTTAAGGTCAAAGAATCATATTATCAGATAAGGCACTGTAATAATCAGGGCTGAAAGTAGTTTTAAATTCTTGCTGGTACTATTACTAATTACTGGTACTATTACCTATTACTTCATCTCTCTCACTTCATTTTAGAATAGCACAGTCAAAAACCTATGGGATCAATTTTGTGCCACTAGGAGGTGAATTTGAATTCTTTATTTCTGAATGTGAATAATTCAGCTTGAACCTGAATTTATTGGTTTGAATAATTGCTTTTAAAATTTGAATCTGAATGGACTCATTTGAAATTTAATCTATTGGTTTCAATGTTACTGGTGACCTGTCCAGGGTGGACTCCTGCCTTTCGCCCGAGGTGAGCTGGGATAGGCTCCAGCAGACCCCCGTGACCCTGCACAGGAAATAGCGAGTATAGATAATGGATGGATGGAT
>JBAMYA010091404.1:0-21716 GCA_037176975.1 Arrhamphus sclerolepis | reverse complement strand
GTATTTTTTTTGCCAAGAATTCAGAGCATTTATTGTGGAGATATATACACATATCCTGAAAATGGCCCTATCTCACAATGATAAAGAGTCCTTTAAAAAAATTCCTGGATGCAAACAAACAGACAAACCAACGCCGGCAAAAACATAACCTCCTTGGCGGAAACTAGTGTCAAACAGGTGACTCTTGTTTAAAAATGAAGACAGCAAATGTTGAAAATCTTGGTAAAATGAGTCACTGACTTTGTTCAGAGGAACAGCATACTTTGATTATGAAGATGATTTTAGAGGAGAAAACCTAAAATGATGAAATGCTCAGTGAAAATCATATTGAATGCTGTAAAATGGCAACCAGAATCAGAAAGACATGGAATAAAATGGAAAACTATTCAAATGGATCAAAGAATAGCCAGAATGGCTATAGATTCACTCAAAGAAGATTTTAAGTTACCTGTGAGTACCATAACAACTAGACGTTTGAAGCCAAGCTATCAACAAGAAGCTCATGCAAAGTCCTATTGAACATGTGCTCACAGAGAAATAAAGCAACATTTTATCTAGGGCTCACAGACAGTCTGTCGTGTGAGCCCCAAACACCGAATTCAAGCCACATTAGTGTGTGAAGACGGTAGAGCATGGTGGCACAAGCATCCTGATATGGGGATGCTTCTGCTACTATGGCGTCAGGCCTATTTATTGCATACCAGGGATCATGGATCAGTCATGTTGCCTCATGTCAAAGAAGGAAATTCTTTGAAATGGTGTGAATGGGTGATGACCCCAATCACACCAGTAAGCAGCAGCATCTCGATGGCCAGCCCAACCAGATTAACGTTACATTGTGGCCAGCCCAATCCCTGGACCTTGATCCAATCGAAAACTTGTGGGGTGACGTGAAAAATGCTGTTTCTAAATTAAAACCAAGAAATGCAGAGGACTTGTGGAATGTAGTCTGATGGTCCTGGACTGGAATACCTGTTCACAGGTGAAAGAAGCTGGTCCACTTCATGCAGCACTGATGCGGAGCACTTCTTAGAAACAGCGGTTGTACGACTAAATATTAGTTTTTGATTAAAAAACAAACCTCTTTCTTCGCGTTTTGGTTTGGAGCATGGGCAGTGTTCCTAATGCAGTAGTGTTTGGAAATGAAAGCTCAGAGAAATTAAAGAGATTTTTCTGAGCTTGTATTTATCATCAAATTGATGAACCCTGGATTCAAAATAAATAATGGACCAGCACTTATCTTTTAATCCTTAACTAAACCTTGTGTATATTTCCCTTATGTAGAATGAAATCTATCAAATGTGCGCTCGTTGGCATGTATAAATGTTTAATTTATCTTTAATTTGTCTTTGACATAAGAAGTTGATTGTAGGATGAATCCTAAATTAGGCCTAAGCTACTTTACCTCAATTTCTGGCACATCTTTATTGGCTGGTTGTTTTATAAGGACTGTGTTAAAAGACTGATTCTGAGCAAATTACCCTGCTGAAATTAGTAAAAGTGCATGAGGGACAAAAGGAGTGAGGGAGGATTAAGAGTCTTATTTTGAATCAGGTCATACATATTTGAGCTTTAGAAATAAAAATAAAAAAACCCCATAAGATTCCATGTTGGTTTTACCACTAAGATGCCAAAACAAATAATATTTAAATGCAAGCAACCTAACTTTAAATGTAATCTGGACCTCACATTAGCATATTAATCCCAAAGACAAGTTTGATACAGCAGGTCCTTGTAAAACCGTACAACTTTATTCAGGACATTAGGAAGCAACCAACAACCAAAACGCTTAGAAAAGACTCAAAATACGAGAAACAACTTAGTTGCAATTGATCTTTTCATTTTGACATTGTGTCCTTTTTATCGTCCATTTCTCTTCTGATCATCTGCTTTTGTTCTTTCTCATCATCTAGAGGGTGACGGCTGGCCTGGGTCATCACGTGGTCGCCCACTCCAGCCTCCACTCTTCTTCTGTGGTAGGCTCTGGACTACCATGGTGGGGACATTGGCTGTGGATTCTGGAGGTAAGACATCACAACCGCTGAGATGGACAGCCTGAATACAGCACAGAAAGGACAAAAGTGGTTAGTGTCAGGCTGAGAGAATGAACCATTTGAATGTTTACTGTTAAGTTTAATGAATCACTTTATTCAGGATGTGGTTTTAGGTGGGTTGTTAGTGGAAACTATAAATGTTACATAAAGAAAACACATTTTGAGTGGTGAAATGCATCAAAACTGATAACAAGGAGCATATGGAGCCTCTGTTGGGGACATTCATCTGAACACGTGAAGGCAGATTCGCCTGATAACCTCAACGACACCCTCCCCACCTGTTTATCCTGTATAGACGCTCACCTTTGTTTAAAGACATAAGGATACTTGAATCATATCTTGGCTATTGACCAATTTCCTAAAATTGGCCTTGAACCAGCTACTGCGTGCACAAACACACAAACCCACACACAGCTGGTGTATCACGTTTGTCATCTGACATTATTTGCTGAGCCAAACGTTTTGTGTTAGTCAGCTATGAATGCATTTAGCTTGTCTTTACTACAACCTCATCTAGACAATGGACAAGAAGGTTTTTTTTTTTCTCATTGCAAATCTGTCTGTGAGGCCCTGCTTTAGAGCTCTTTTATAAGCAAATGTGTCCCCCAGAGAGGTCACACAGTTAAAAGCTTTTGGATATTATAGTTGGCTGGCCTGAATTCTCCACAATAGGTAAGAGGCGAGGGCTAGACTTTAAAGTAAATGAGCTCCTTTCTTTCAGCCACCGTCACGAAAGAAGGCAAAGCAAAGAGAGAAACTTTTATAATTACTGACACACACACACAAAAATAAAATTAAGACTACACTTCCCAGAGACGGAGACATACTAATATAGAAACTTAGGGTCAGGGGCCTCATGGACTAAAGTCGCTGTGCAAGAAAAAAAGTTCTGTGCACCATTTTCCACCTTCAACATTCTGATGTACGTTCACCGCATGTGACATTCAGTTCAGAACCAGATGTGAATCACAAGTTTAAAATCTGAGAAACCAAAGCCCTGATTCAGAGAAGGAGAACTCAGAATCTGCAAGTAAAAAAAAAAAACAAATTCTGTAAACAAGAGCACAATCGTCATGTTCACCCTGTTTTTAGGATTGAAAGCGGAAACAGAAGAAGCTAAACTGAGAAAGGAGACTCAAAATGGAGATGAGTGTAACTGAGAAAGGTGAGGGAGGACTGTTTTGCTCAATTTCATGTTAATTGTGATGTACAAAGGGAATGTGCCTGGATTCACACGCTGCACTGTTTAGTACATCAGAATTCTTTTTTGCATATGCAGATGTCAACACAAAGATCTTCGTACATGGAAGTCTCTCTTTTTCTTAACAACCTTCAAAGACCAGCATAACATGAAAACAGAGTACTGAAGTACTGAAATACAACATAGGTGCACTGGTTAACAGTTTGAATCTTTTTTTTTAAGACCTCTATCAGTCCATCGTACACATGAACACCACATAAACACACACATGTGGGGTTGTGTACTCACATGAAGCTGCTCATCATCTGTTTAGTGTCTTCTGAGCTTCTGGAGTTTGCAAAGCTGATAAAAGAACAGTAGACCGCAATCCAGGCGCACCATTTCAGCTAGAATACAAACACATAAGTTATCTTTATAGGGCTACAGAGAGCTTTTGTGTTTTGAAAGGTTGACAGAAGATTAGAGTGCAAACTAATATTACAATAAAACATAAGATGTTACTCAGTGTACAATCATCTGCTGAAGGAACCAGACTAATTCTGTTGACTCCAACACATTCTGAGGTCAGCACTGAAACTTGCTATGAGATAGAGGCATAAACCAAATACAAAATGATGTTGAACTCAAAATTTTATGTCCAAATATTTGATGTTGTAACAAGACACAAAGACAAGCTGTTTGTAAATGCCATGCTAGTACACTTTGTTAAAACGTCTTACTTCCTAAGTTTCTTTCCTGTTGTAAAGAAATTTCTAGTGTGTCATCCATTAAAGGGGCATTCTGTGAAGCAGTGAGGGCGGAACCTTTGTGTCTGTTCATTTGTTCCGGGGGGCACGAGTACAGTGGTGCACGGTCCTCTGTTTTCTCAAAAGCAATTTGGAGACACAGAGGCTGCTTGCATGCTCACTGATCGTGTTCTTTTCCACCTTTTAACAGGTGATATATTTTATTACTGTGGGGCCCACGCCTGGGACCCGTAACACTAGGTCAAAGTGCAAACTAGAATTTTTTGCCAACTACAAATATGAATGAAAATATGTATTAAAAATAAATAACTATGTCAAACTGAATCCTGGTGGGTTTCTTGCAGCATATAAAAGGTGGTGATTTTCCGTCAATAAAATGTTCAGCCTGATAGCCGGGAGAAATATAAACTCTATGAGAAAGAAAAATGGCATGCTTATTTATTTAAACACGCTTCCTATAGATGACCTAAGATCAAAAGAAAACATGAGAAACTCCCAGGATAAGTCAACAGCTTACAGAGCAGGGAGTTCAGCTCACGAGGTGCCAAAGAAGCAAAGAGAGCATTCTGAATATTTTCTTCCTTTTTTTTTTTTTTTTTTTTAATAACAGGAAATTTCACTAGAGGCAGTAGGACTGCTGGACAATATTCACATCAGACGGTATTCTGATTATGGGGTCCACTTGAGTCGCACATAGGATACTCCTTACACATTCCCAACTGGTCCTTATTACCTTATATTAATACAGGATTTTATAAATGTCAATATTGCTGTGTAGTAGCAGCCCAGTATAAAAACAATCCAGTTTTTGAAAAATATCAACATCAGTATTTACTCACAAAACACTAAATAGAAGTATTTTCATAGCAAACTGTGACATGTATTAAATAAAAGCCTGTGGGTGGGGATCTTCTGCATATATGTAGTTTTATACGGTCATCAAAAGGAACTACACATCACTGCATGATGCTGCCTTCTCTTTGTTTACTGTGTAAATTTTGTTAAAAGTCAACAGCTGTCATTCTTCCTTGCATCTAAGAAAAAGAGAAAAAAAAAGTTTTTTTTTCTTTTTTTACCTTTAATCTCATTAATGGAATGAATGTCTGGCCCTGATCTGCCCCTCAGGGGTAGCATATTATATGTGGACAAACATGAACATACATATACTGTAGAGGAAGGAGACAAGCGAGAGCACAGAGGTTAGGGTGAAATGTGCAAGTCACCTTGAGCATCAGTCCACACATGCTGAAGATCATGCCAAGGAGGTTCATGTAGTCTGGCGTAGGGTCCTCCAGTGTGGGGTTAGTCTCTGTGCTTGGGGGCTTATACCTGCCACAACACACATTTACATTAGACTGAGGGGGAAGCATTGCCACAAAGCTTGACGTGAAATGTCCTTTTATCACAGCTCAGCAGCATTTGTCTTAACACTTGTAGTGTTGAAAGTTTGACTCAACACAAGCCGAAATGACTGACCAGTAACAATAACAATGATAATAATAATAATAATAATAATAATAATAATAATAATAATAATAATAACACATTAGAGCTAATAACACATTAGAGCAGAAGACTTTATTGATCTATCAATATAAGTTTGAGAACAACAGAATAATCCAAATACCCACAAATTACAAAGTATTACTTGTCAATGATCAGTGGTGTAACTAATCTTGATTAGCTTTCCGATGTTAATCCTGATGTTAATCCTGATATTAATGTTAATCCTCTCTGAGTGCACTTGTGATCAATGGTAACGGTTAGCTGGCTGCTAGCTCACTTTCACACACAAACGGTTTGTTTTCTCAAAACAAAATCTGACCTTAAAATTTTATTTTGTCGCCTCGGATCGGCCATGTTGTTGGAGGACATACTGTTTATGCTACAAAGAAATCCCGATGCTGAAAAGAACTTGGTGAAATTAAAGTCCAGAGGCGGACACACAGCTGATCAGCTTCTTCGAGGAAGGACCGGAGGTTCACAGTCACTTCCGGTTTATACAGAAATAAAAGCTTGAAGGCGAAACTATGAACTGAAAATAAAATGTGTTCGCGGGTTTGAGCATTTATTTTGAAAAGTCAAACAATATCCCAGGGTGCATTGCATAAACGAGGTAACACATTAGCGGTGAAGCAAAAACATGTCGAATAAAAGATGAAACCGTTGACGGATTTATTAGTTCATCAGTATCGTTACGAATGCCCCATTAACATTACTCATATAGCACAATCCAGGTTGGTGATGGTTATGAATTGAATATAACTCTAGAAAGCTTTCTGCGAGTAAAACCAGCGAAAGTACCGTTTGTCACCGTATCTGGTAACCCCCTTTAACGATTATATTTTGTATCATTGTTGTGCAGGCAGCTCATATACAGAGGCTGAAGTCCTGCATTGATCGCAGGTTTGAGTACCGGCGTGGAACCATTTGTTGCCTGTCTTCCCCACTCAAAAAAATGAGTGGGGAATTTAAAGAGAAAGGGAAATGTGCAAGCAGGTTTGAACTGGTTGAGAAAATTGTCAGGTATGATGTGTAAAAAGAGTATTAGTAAGACAAAGGATTGATAGGCAAGAAGGTGGTGAGCAAGTGTTGTATGGTTTAGCAGCTGTGACACTGAGGAAAATAATGTTGGGCTCAGTGTTTCCCACAGACCAGTAACAATTTGTGGTGCTCCCCTGGTGCTGGTGAGGGAATCGAGTGTCACGTACATGTCAGTAGAAGGATGATGAGGTTGGGACGGTGGAGGAAGACCAAAGTGGAGATTTATGGATGTAGAGAAAGAGGACATGAAGTTAGTTGGTGTTAGAGAAGAGGATGCAGGGCATGAAGGCAGATGATTAGCTGTGGGGAGATTCTACAGACCAGATTGTTTTGTTTGGTGCATGAGTGGATGATGGATTCTTGTAAACTTTCCCCACACAGGTAATGTTATGGCATTTCCTCTACCCAAACCTCAGGCCCCTCAGCTCCCTCAATATCTCCTCAGGACCATTGACTGTCAACAAGGAGCTGTCAGGGCTGTTCGCTTCAACGGTAAGGAAGTTTAGTTATCCTAACAACAGCACTGTGGAGCTGTACGCTCATGTCTTACTTGGTTTCCATAAAACAGCTGTTTTTATCTTATAGCTAGTGTTGGGTGCTGTTTGAATCTGAGAGTGAGCTTTCTCTTACATGCTTCTGTTTCATGTCTTTTTGTACTGTTGCTCAGCTGATGGAAACTACATACTGTCTTGCGGCAGTGACAAATCCTTAAAGTTGTGGAGTGTTAGCCGAGGGACCTTGCTAAAGACATATAGTGGCCATGGATATGAGGTTCTGGATGCTGATAGGTGAGGAAAATCCTGCACTTTTGTAATAAGAATTTGCTAGAAAACTCTGTGATATCTCATTTGCTTCTACAACAAATTCCCTGTCAACAGCACCACCATCTGATTTTTGAGTCGGTGCCATGTATTATTCCTGTTTCACTTCTACATAACTGGATGCTGATGTACAGTCTCCTTGCCTTCTGAATTCAGTAGACGAGATCTATAAATCTGGGTACTTTGCTTCTGTGCTATGTCATTACCCCTTTTTGTGTGAAAACAACCCATCAAAGTGGTGGTGATAAACCTTTTAAAGTGCATGCTAGTATAGGTAAACACAATTAACACCACAGCATTGTTTTGTAGCTGTTTGGATGATTTGATCTTTTTAGCAGACAATTAAATAATGACATTAGCATACTACGATTGCCGGCGTTCTATAGACAATCCTTCAGATGTTGGGATGGAGAGATGTCTGTTGAGTCTGCCGCTCATAGTGAATGAAAAATGACACCATGACGACCAGAGGTTTTCATATCTCAACATCCTCATTATCAATAACTCATTGAATTTCTAAATTACGTATTTCAAATACTGTCCTTTCGATTGGGCATCACATTTGACTACTGCTACTATTACTAGAACTGACTTGTAGTACAAGACCCGGTTACTTTTCTAATTTACCTGTGATTTTTTTTTCTTTCTTTTTTTTTACAATTGAAGAGCACTTGACAACTTGAATTTCCCTTCTGGGATTAATAAAGTTCTATCTATTTATCTATCTATCTATGAACGAAAACACGAGTAATGAGTAAAAGACGGCACTGCAACTTTTAGATGTGAAGTCAATAGTTTTTCAAATTCACCACCTCAAGTCTTATAGACATTTGTTTCAATACAAAAGGGGTGGGGCCAGTGAGGACAGGGATGTCATGTTTTCCTATTCCTAATCTATGAAATCTTTTTTTTTTTCTCCCACCCATTTACTACATCCACAGTTCTTATGACAACAGCCAGATTTGTTCCTGTAGCTCTGACAAGACTGTGATCCTGTGGGATGTTGCCACAGGCCAGGTCACACGCAAACTCAGAGGACATGCTGGGGTCAGTTCTGCTATTCCAAGATCTATATTTGCATTTGCAGTCATATTATTTCATTTCTATTTCTCGTGCTTGGGTTCACTGACCTCTCTGCTGTTTATCCACTTCTAGTTTTCTTACTGTTTTGCTTTAATCTTACTTTTTTTTTAGAAAGTTAACTGTGTCCAGTTTAATGAGGAGGCAACTGTAATCCTGTCTGGTAAGACTTACAAAAAAATGTTTAAAATGCAAAATAAATTTTTATGTTTATTTTGTGGTTGTACATGATTTTTGCTAAATTAGTAACTGTTATGCATTTTCATTTTTATCAAAAATACCTAACTGTCAATTATGTGGTATGTTGATTGATTGATTTGATGTTGAATGCTTTTTTATTTTTTTAAATGTTTAGTCTTTCCATACTTTAACCTCCTAGCGTTAACTTTCAACCGTGTTTACTGGCTTTTACTGTGCATCTTCTCCCCGTTCAGGCTCCATAGATGGGACAGTGAGGTGCTGGGACACCAGATCTAGAAGATTTGAGCCTATCCAGGTTTTAGACGAGGCCCGTGACAGCATTAGCAGCCTCAAGGTGGCACAGCATGAGCTGCTTACTGGGTGAGTAAAGTAAACATGAGTTTTACCATTAAGGCACCAGAAGTCTGCACATAACTTCTGCTCATTCATAGTGCAGAAGTTAAAAGACTGAAAGGCTCTCCAGTTTTGTTCTTTGTAATCACCTTTCTACAGAGCTGGAAACTACTTATTTACTTCTTTCTTTTGCAAAAGAAATGTACTAACAATAACGTAAACATTTAAATTCCTCACATTATCTCTTATGCATAGCACACTCATAGTAAACTGATGTAAGGTTAAAATGATAGAAAAACAGAGTGTCTGACTTTTCCTGACAGTTTTCTTAATAGGTTTGTCTTGCACAGATTCGCTTTTTCACATTTTAGGAAAAAGAAAAAAATCCTCTTTGATTCTGCACCCTTTGACTCCTCCTAGTACGTTACGCCACTTTCTTTTAGTTCATAGATCAGAAGAAGTAACCTGGTGGTTGCCTGTTTTGTCTCATGTAGGACTAAAAATGCAATTTGCCCTCTTTTATTCTCTTTATACCTGTTACAGTGAGCAAACTGACCTCCCACAACACAAAATAACTTGATGGGTTAATAATTCATATGAATTATTTTGAGTGGCAGGTGCTAGTTTCCAACCCTAACCATCTACCAAGTCATATTTTTAATGTAAAGATATTTTTTGTTCTTGTGTTTAGATCTGTGGACGGCAGAGTAAGGCGCTACGACCTAAGAATGGGACAGCTGCATGTAGACTTCATTAACAGTTAGTTTTTCTGTTTATTTTTATTTTTTTCACATTGTTACAGCATCCATAGGATCATTAACATTAATCAAGAATTCTGTTCTTACTATGTGTGATTCTGAATATCACAGCCACTGATAGTTGTTGAAGTTAGTTCTGCTAGAAATGCAGAACTGTGTAAATTGTGCATCCTGCTGCATGTTCCAGGTCCCATTACCTGTGTGTGCTTCACTCAAGATGGTCAGTGCACCCTGAGCTCAAGCCTGGATTCAACAGTCAGACTTTTGGACAAGAGCACCGGGGA
The DNA here is from genome assembly GCA_037176975.1 of Arrhamphus sclerolepis. Taxonomy (NCBI): domain Eukaryota; kingdom Metazoa; phylum Chordata; class Actinopteri; order Beloniformes; family Hemiramphidae; genus Arrhamphus; species Arrhamphus sclerolepis. The sequence continues at coordinate 11,694 of JBAMYA010091404.1, read as the reverse complement.
AATGCTCGGAGAGTGAGTTCTGATTGCTTTGATTTATGGCAGGATGTTCTGCGGCTTCATGTAACAGTCAGCTAAAACAAAAGGGTTTTTGAAAGGTTGTTTTTTGGTCAGTTTTATTAACCTATTTATTTTTCATGAATATTTAATTGAAAAAATGTCTTAAACTTATCTTTTAAGGATAGAGAGAAATGTTTTCACTGCACATATCCCAGAGAAAGTAGGTTTTGTGTGGAAATCTGCAAAAACCAAAAATGTAAATATCATGTATAAAATAGCATAAGGGTGGGCGATATGGCAAAAATAGCCTATTAAAAATAAAATCACGATTTTGATTTTATCACGATCCTAAATTGGAAAAAGAAAAACAGACAATTTAGACCAAAGAACCTTTCTTAACAGATTTTATTTCAAGTATTCACAGTTTTGCCTGCATGTGCAAACAACGTTAAGTTTTAAGTTAAACAACAACAACATTCTAATAAAGTGCACTCTTGTAAAAGTAGTAACAGAAAGTAAAATATCAATCAAAGACATTACTGACAGTCATTTAAACAGAATTTACTTGTCAAAACACTAAATTGCTTTTTGAAACGCAAAAATACAAACTAAAGTGACTGTGGTTATCTCTTTTAGTGCAACAGTTTTGAACAAAAAGTATCAAACTGCAATTTGTATAACCTGAATATTAAAGATCCGGCAGTTTTAGAACATATTACTGTTAACGTATCTTCGGGTTTTTATCTCCTTCTAAAAAGGAGACATCATGACAGATTCCTATCACAGATTTTTAGCCAGGAAAAGCGTTATGTCAACTTTATCTGGTTTGGCAACTTCTCTTCAGGTGATAAAACAGATTTGTTGTGTGATGTGCGAACGGTTTCTGTGCACACTTTGCAAATTACATTTGTTTGAGCTTGATCACTTGCAGAAAATCCAAACTAATTCCATATAATTGAAGTGGATTCTTTTTTGCGACCAAATCCGACTTTCAGCCATCGCTCTCCATGTGCTACCGCTACATACACTTACAAGGTCGAAAAGCACGTCACTGCCCGTAATTCGCTGTGATTGGTCGGTCAGGTTGAAAACGTCAATACGTCTGGTGAGTCGATACATCAGCATAGAACTGCAATTTATAGAACGTGCCCTAGACGATCCCACGATCTCTGCGTTTTGAAAGATTGTCTTCATGTTGTAATCCTTCACGATCTAATATCATATCGCCCTCCCCTAAAATATCAGCATTTTCTGGTACCCAGGTGGGCTCCATTGACTGTCTAGGACAATATTAATCACTTTGTAACCCTACCTTACATTTATATAGGTGAAAACCATTTTTGAAGCCTGGTCTTACCTCTGAATTCTGGTGCTGCAGGGCATGGATCAGATTTTGGATGTACCAGGACATGAAATGATTGTGTAAAAAAAAATTGAAGTTTCTATAATTTCTCTTATGAAATCAGCTGAAACCCAAACCTATTTGTTTCGAACGGTGCGAGTGATGAAAATACGTTGAAACAGTTGTAATTTCAGCATTTGTGCATTTCTCCCTCTAAAGCAGCCCATTTAGCAAAAAGTGTTTAACCAAATATCTTCAATAATAATAACTAAATTCTCCGAAATTTCTGGTGGGATCAGTCAACACAGGTCTGATAGAACTTTAATTACAAGTGAACATCTCAGGATGACTTGTAAATGTTCTTTATTTACATGCCTCTGTTCTTTAGCATGTATTCCTGTGTGATGTCACTATTGATAAATGAATTGATGTGTGATTGTATAGGTATACAGGACATAAGATGAAGGGCTACAAGCTGGACTGTTGCATGTCCAATAAAGACACCTATGTCTTGAGCTGCTCTGAAGATGGACACGTTTACTGCTGGGACCTTGTGGAGGTAAGTTTACGTTTTGTATTCAAGATGAGCCCCACCTGTATATAGCAGTTCATTATCATGCAGAATGCATTAGATTTAAGGACAAAATAATTGATTGATTGAAAAATAATAAGTATTGACAGATAATGCAAATCAAATGGTTTATTCCTCTCTCTCTTCCAGGGGTCTTTGTTCTTGAAGTTGCCTGTGGGGAAGGCAGTTGTCCAGTCTTTATCGTTTCACCCGTCACAGGCCTGCCTCCTCACAGCCATGGAGGGGCGTGTTCAGGTGTGGGGGGCAGAGGAAACAGACGAAACAGAGGATGGCGTGTTGGCCACATAGTTCAGGTGTATGTTTTGGCACTTTAGGGACCTTGTTTTACGATGAGACAACTGAATGCAACAAATGTCATGGCGGCATAAGAATCTTACTGCCTCAGTCAGCTCATGTTTCAAGTAAGATCATTGGGTGTTTGATCCTGGAAGAAGCGCTACATTGTCAGTAATGGGAGTGTTTCCAATAGAGATTAAATTAAATTCTAGGTTCTAAATGCTGCCATTCATGACATGAGGTGTGTGTTGGAAAGCGTTTGAGCAGTAAGGTCATGGTTTTGTACTGATTGCTGTTTCATTGCTTGTGTTGGGTCTGTCAGAAATGCAACATTAACAAAACAAAGACCGAATCAGGATGCATCAAAGGTTCAACTTGCAGAATTAGATGATCACAGGAAAAGTATGCGTTTTATTTGGCCAGAAGTTATATACTTTCATAAAAGATTAATTCCTAGCTGTACCTCTGTGAGTTGGTCTTTATAGTTTTGGGTTTTAAAGTGATTTAGTTCAACAAACCAGTTCAACTTAAGGATGTAAAGACAACAGGGAAAAAAGATTAGATTGAACATTGATTCACAGACGATGAGGGAAGCGTAATGTGGGCTGAAGTCTGATTTTAATCCATTAAGCTGTTTGTCATATTGTTTATTAAAAAAAAAAAAGATTGTGTGAGAAATTTTTATACATTTTAATACAAAACCTTAATAAAAACATGGTGAAAGTTAAACAGCATGATGTATTTTGTTTGTACAATAGTGAAACTCCTGATTTGCTCTTTGCAAGTTTATTTTCATCAGGGGCTGTGCACATAATTAATGTAGAAGTAAGCACATTACAAAATAAGAAGAATGGTAAAGTAAAAAAAAAAAAAAATCCCAAAACATTAAATAAATAAATAATTTACATAAATACATTTTCTAAGTCACTGAACTGTTAAAGGTCTTACATTTAAAGACCTTCAGTCAGGAGTGTTTGTCAAACCTTAAATTGTGCTTATTTACTTTTTTTTTTTTTTTAATTATTATTATAAAATCCTGTGTTCAGTTTTACACTTTATCTACCCTTAAGGGTGTTTTTTTTTTTTGAAAATCAATCATTTGAGTAATGCAAAGTTACTTAACATGAACAATGCTTTCCTTTCAGGAAAAAAACAAAACATTTTAACATCTGAAGAGTTATTTCTATTTCCCTAAACATGTTTACTGCAGACGCCGTCGGTTGAAGTCAAGCTTTCGTTTAAAGCTGCACTGGTGAGGTTTTCACCCAGGAGTGGCAGGAAATACAACAGTTGTTGATTTGAGACGTTCACATTCGTCCAATCAATATAGCTTTGTCTTCGCAAAAGTCTTTGGTCTTGCACCCCGTCAGTCTCGTCTCCTGTCATTGTCCGTCTGTGGTCAAGCCTTCAGCCCACGCAGCTGCAACCAGCAGCTGATAGCTTTTCTACCTTGTGCCAGCGGTGGGAATTATCAAGAAAGGCCATGTCCTCATGGTGGGTGGGCCTGCAGCAGGGTGCATTGTGCCACAGCTGCCCAGGTGTTGACTGGGGGAGCACCCCGCTGAGCAGTAGGTTGTGGAGGGTCAGGTCATGGTTGGAGCGAGCATGGGGGCACGCCCCACTGCAGTACTTGAATAAGATGGTCTCATCGGAGTCATAGCCTAACCCCAGGTCTCGAACCTGCAGCAGGATGGACCGCAGTCCACAATGAGGGTCAAGAGTCGAGCGACGTGCGCGGACAAGCGATTGGACGAAGGGTACAGAAGATGGTGCGACTCCAGAAGCTTCTGTTTGGATGTCCTCTAGAGATGAATATGTGCTTCCTTCGTCCACATCTGGAGACATTTGTGTTGATGCCATTTCCCGTTTCTGACCTGGAAAAAGACAGTTATATTTACATTTAATGTTCAAAATTAATAGCACATTCTTCTCGAGGCAATCGGTTATGTCACTGCCCTTCTCCCATTACTTACTGATCAAAGATCTTAACCAGTGGCCCTCTCCCCTCCGGACACAGAAGAGAATCACAACAAGCTTCAACAGAGACCTCATGACTAAGAGTCTGCTCTTCGTCTTTGCTATTCCACAAAAAATGAACCAGACACGTTTATGTTTGTACGTCTGCGGGTGAGAGTGATGCTTAAGATGCAGACGAGTGGCGACCTCCAATATATAGCCCTCTGAGGTGAAGGGGGGGTGAAAAGATGAGACGAGGAGGTCTAGTGGGGTGGACAGACGCTAACCCATTACTTGCCAACTGACTGTCTCACTCACCTGAGCCTGACTGGGAGCGTGGGAGGACAGGTGGGCGCTTGACCCAGAATTTGTCCTGATGGGATTATCTAATTGATTTAAATCACTGGTTTGTTGTTTATTTTCCCCCAGATGTCTTTCCAGAGGATGCCAGCCCTTAATATTATGGTTTCTCAAAGGTCTGGAGTGCTTAAAGCTGTGGACGAGTGGACAGTGAGGTCCCTTTCGAAGGAATCAGCAGACATGTAACAACACAAATGTGTTGAAAAGCGATCTTGAGTAAACTTCACACGTACACAAATGATCCATATCCAAGAGCTTGCCGAGTCATTGTGGATTTAAAATGGGTCTTAAAATAGGTCCCTGTTAATGTCTGCTTTTTGTCACTGGTGTCACCAATGTGAATTTTACATATAAGGGTCAAAACAAAAGAAATGTAGAGGTTAAACACGAGAAAAAGAAAAAGAGGTTCATAATTAGAGCACAACAGGGTCTGTCTCAGCAGACATTCCACAATGGGTGACTCGCCTTGAGCTGGTCCATAAATTGAGGGATTTCATCAGCAATGTGTGGCTGACATGTAGAATATGTAGAATATGCATTATATAACTATTATAGGGCCCAAACAGGCAGTCAATGGAATTTGGAGCTTAAAAGAGTGCATATTTTGGACAGTATCTCTACCATCCAGGTGCAGCGCAAACACCTCAGTGTTCTGTATTTGGCATCTGATGTTATTCAGATTCATTTGTAAGTTGCCAAACCTTTGGAATTTATTTCAGCCTTTCTCAACATTGGCCGGCTCCAGAGAAGACTATTTAACTTTTCTTTCTTTTTTTAAAGGAAACTTTTTAATTAATGGTCCATACTTCTCTTTTGACCTTTAGAAAATTTGTTCCACAGTCACTCATACTGTGTTTTACTATAATATAATCACGAAGTACTGAATGTATGAACTCAGTATAAAGGATATAATAAATGTCTGTACGTATACAGATATATCAGGGGAAATGTGGGTTTCAGTGGTTCTAGGGGGTCTCTTATTTGCACATGCCAAAACATATCTTGGAAGAAATACTTGTATTTTGTTTCTTTTTCTTCACAACTCATAACTGAAACCACAGAACATTCCAGAGATAAAATGTGATAAAAATGTAATTACCCGTGTTTGTATTCAAATGTTTGCTTCTTCTATTTTTTTTTTCAATTTTATCTACCACTGTCACGTTCAATAAATAACTCCTCAATATTCACTAGCTGCCCATCTTATGAATACTCGATATAAAAACCCATCTGATCTAAGTTTTATAAACAGCCCTGGCTCTGTAAACAGATAGGGCATAGTGGAGGGGGGTGGGGAGTCATGTCAACACACATGACATCGCTAAGAAATTACTTACCCTGCCTTAAAGGCTTTTACCGTTTCCTGAAGAACTGAGACTTACAATTTAGTAGGCACATTAGTTCATCGAGTTCCAGATGTTAATTCATTATTTTTCCAAATAAACGCATCTTCATAGCTTTAAATATGTTTAAATGAGAGGAAGGTACCCAGTATATGATCAATCTTTGTCATAAATTACGACCCCCGTTGTCTTTCTTCTATCTAATTTGATCAGAAAAAGTTTTCAACTGGACGTGATTGAAAGTCATGAGTTCTAAGTCCTCATTAAGAGTTGATGGCACTTAAATATGTGCTGAGGGAGGGTCACACTCAATAGTATTTCTGCTTGTGACTGTACATTTTATTCTGAATATAGTTTTATTTTGTGAATGTATCGACCAATAAGAGGTTTTTCAATGGCCAATGCTGATTATTAAAAGATGTTTTTTGATTAAACAAAAGCACAAAAATGTTTGGGATCTGTGGTGTACTGGCTAAAGACATGGACTGGTAACTGGGGGGGTCACAGGTTCAATCTCTAGCTGCTACCAATAATGTGGGTGGGGGATATTCCTGAATAAGTGCTTCTCCACATCCATGGATGAGGTGCCCCTGAACAAGGCACCCAAAACACCCACCTGCTCCCTGGGCTCTGGGTCCAGCAGCCCAGATGGGTCAAATGCAGAGAAAGAGTTTCCCCACAGGGACTAATAATAGTATAGAAAATAACTTCATAAGGTATTTTTTCCACCAGCACAAAATAGTGGTTATGATTGGGTCTATGTGCAGAACCTGTTTTCTAGCCAGAACATTTGACCAAAGGTATTCTGGTCTGGAACCTACAATTCCTCAACTGGACACAGAACATGATGTTTGGCACCCTCATTTTCATCAAAACGGTTTAACTACTTACACAAACGCATATGCGAAGGACAAATCTTAATTCACAGAAAGCCAGCATCGAGCGCAACTTAACTTGGATAGTCGAAATCCTCGTCAGACAAAGTTTCACTTTCTTGTTGCGTTGAAAACAAGTATGGAAAAGGGCAAAGAAGCTGACACATTCCTTCCATCTCTCAGAGAGACACGAGTATGAAGGCAGGGGGAAGATATTACAAAGACGGGGAAAGCGAAGGAGGTGGCGGGAGAAATACAGTGGAGATAAGGCAATCCTTTTGGATTATGGCCTGAGGAAACAGTCTGGAATTCAGCACTGTCAGAAGACAGGAATGGCAAGAACGTGACACCACTTTCTGTAAAAGAAGACACTCAAATGTTGACAACGTTTTAGACAGTGGCCATTCCAGCTACATCTTGTCATACTCAGGTCATCATTCAAGCATGTTACGATTCTCAAGGTCTGTGCTTATGTAAAGTTTTTCTCATCTATTTGTTCTTCCACCTCCAACAACATAAAACGTTTGCATGAGATATTTGGTCTATATATGATACTTTAAAATGTAGATTTTATCCAAAAGGTGCAGAAAGTACATTTATTCATTACACACGATTGTTTTATTCATTTATTTACGTTGTCCTGCTTTTCTTTCGCTTGTCCAGCACTTTGGTCAGCAATTGCTGTTTTTAAAGTGGTTTATACTTGGCTTGAGTCCTGTGAGCATCTGACCAGTTAGACCTGCTTTGAGGGTCACAGGGGTCTGCTGGAGCCTGCCCCAGGTGCTTATGGGAAAAGTCCATCCCAGCTACAGATGTGACACACAAGCCCCTAAGGTTAATTTAGAAATACTGGACTTGAACAGTCTAATATTCCTTTATTTACCCCCCATCTTATGTAAAATAAGCAGTAAACAATATTACATTTGAAAAGATTTTCTTCACGGTTTTATTTGGAATAGAATGTGCAGTGTCCCCAAATGCATTTGCTTGTTTGGAAATGAAAGTCATTGTAAAGATTTTGAGCTTTGCTCAGGTTTTTTTTTTTTTTTTTTTAAATCACTGGTATTATTTTGAACACAACTGTCCATTCTACATGCGAAGATGGAGATGAGCAGAGGTGTCCGCAGAAAACCATGAAGGTTACAGTAAATTTTAAATACCGTGCATATAACGACATGTAACGTGATGTCGCATAAAGTCTGCCCAGTAAGGCCAATCACCCACCAGTGACTTAGTCGTGTTTAAAATGGTTATATTTTATTAACAAACCACACGTTTTATTTATTTATGGACTATTAGGGGGATTTTAAGTGTGTGCTGTTTGTAGCTCTTTGTTTTATTTTGTCACACTGTTAAAACTTTTATAGTGAAGAGTTGCTTAATTCTTCTCTTCCTCTTCATTCCAGGATGCTTATTTACTGTCTGATGAAAAAGATAAAAATAATAAAATCTATTTATGATGTATTGTTACTCATGTCTATATATATATACAAACAACTCCCCCTCTTCTTTGATGAACTGAACTCATCATTGACATAAAAAAATGAAAACAAACACCTGAATAGTTTAATCGATCTATAAGCGTTATCATAGAGTATTTCAAATCAGCTTTTCTGTTTAACACAGTAGCGTGTGGTTGGAACTACTTTTGCACTGCCAGCAATTAGTGCTCATCCTCAGCCGCAGTCAGACTGTCATCACTTCAGCAGCCGTAGGAGGAGGATACATACGATGATTCCAGGATCCATCGCATTCAGGTTCTGAGAATGCTAATTGAAGAAAGTATGCTGTGCATTCCTGGGTGAGCTGGTCAGAGCCAGTCCATATAAGGCTCGTCTGAGCCGAACTGGGCGAGAATGTAGGGAGCAGCCTACCTCTAACTGGAAATATTCAGAGGCTTTAGACTTGGAATCTCAAACTTGCATGATGGAGCTCCTGTTTACATTGTAAATCAGCATGTCAGAGCTTAAAATGCTCGACCATGTGTCATCAAGGCACACAAATATGGAGAGTTTCGGTACATTTTTACCAAACACACATCTACACTGGTTAGAGATGCGGCTCTTGTTAAAGCAAAGATCACCGTTGGTGGATCACGATGACACAAGGTTAAGAGACATACTAGTGCATACATTTAATGTGTGTGGTTTCATCTTGAATCCTGTAAATAAACATGCAGTTTATCTTTCACCACGTTTTAGACTTGCTCCAGACATTTGTTGGTCTATTTTTCCAAGAGAAGTCAAACGACATAAATGATGAAGAAAACAAAAGCAGGATTTTTTTGTTTATTCAACAAAAAATTGCTGGATGACAGAGTAAAGAATAACCATGGTGATGATGTGGTCCAGGGTGAAATCCAGTTTGACACTCCTGTGGTAGTTCAATTTCAAGCAGCAGCCAACAAAACACCCAGTGGACCTTGTGTTTAGGTTTTCTCTGAGACGTGACTTTACACATTAGACAAACCTTACAAAACATAACAAGTTATGGTTTATAAGAAAATATAATTGCTCTTTTTAAGTATCTGCTGTCCTCATAATACTGCCATGTACCTCTTCAACAAACTTTAAGTTGTTAAAGGTGCAGTCAGCGAATTATTGAGCTCGTGTGCATTTACAGCAGAGCTGCACAACAAGGAAGTATCCTGCAGGAGAGACACCAACACACCAGGACCGGGAGCCCCCTGTGGGGTCCCTCTGTGTGAATCTGGCTCTTGGTGCTTGTTGATCTCTTGCTTTGTCTCTCTGTAGCCACTCAACCTTGAGGCAAGAGATCTTTTAGGTCTGCTCTTCTTCAACTTCTTCCTCTCAGGGTCATGGGCAACACCATGACGTTGGAGGCTCTGTTTCATGGCAAAGGTCTTCTGACAGCCGGGGTGAGTGCAGGCAAAAGGGCGCAGATCTTCGTGGAATGATCTGATGTGGCTCTGCAGGCCAAAGACTGAAGTGAATGATCTGTCACATCCGTCTCTTGGGCACTTGAAGACCACTCTGGTGTCACAGTGGACGTGCTGATGCTGCTTCAGGAACCAGGAGTCTCTGAACACCTTGCTGCAGTGCTCACACCTAAGGGCAAGCCTGTGCTCCTCCTTTCTGTGCTTCTGCAGCTCTGTCCAGGTATTGCTAGTGAAAGCGCAGCCCTCCTCTGGACAGGGGTACCCTTTGTGCACTTTCTCGTGTCGCTTCAGTCTGCTGGGGAAGCTGAATCGCATCTGACAGCCTTCGTAGGTGCAGCGGTATGGAGGCAGCTGAGTGTGCTGCTCACACATGTGGGACTTCAGCTGCTTGTTTTTCTTGAACGCGAGGCCGCAGTCCGCGACCGTGCAAACGTATTCCTTCTGCTGTTGAGAGTGCACGCGGCGGACATGCCTGGCCCGGTTCGCGTTGGTGGTGAAGGCCTCCGAGCAGTCGTCCACAGAGCAGCGAAAGGGCTTCACTCCGCTGTGGGTGAGCTGGTGCCTCGCCAGGTGAGAAGGGGTGCAGAAGGACTTACCGCAGCCCTCGTGCTCGCACGCGTGCGGTTTAACTCCCGTGTGTTTGCACAAGTGAGCGTCAAGTTTCCACTGTTTGTTGTAAGCAGCCGAGCAGCCGGGAAACGAGCAGATGAAACGTTTATACGGCTCTGGTTTGGTTTCCATTTTTATTTAAAAGTGGATGAACTCAGAGCACGTTGTCCCTTTGAACACTGGCATTTCCTTCAAGACGCTGAAGTACGTCATTTCCCCCAAAGGGCGGAAATACGTCATCTCTATCCATCGGCAAGACTGACGTTTGGTTGCTAGCACTGAAGCTAAGTTGTAAGTAAAGTTCAGATTCATAAACAAAAGTAAGCACGAGAGTCTAGTGTTTAGTATCACATTTATTTTAGCTCCTGTTTGCAGCTGTAATATTGCATGTCTGTCTGTTATTGTACAGCAGACGAGGTATCTGTTGCTAATCTTCGATGTTAACATGCTACTTGCACCTCTGTTTTTATTGCGTTTATTTAGTTAATTTTGCAGATTACAAATGTTGATGTTGCTGTTAGATGACTCTGCCGGAGTTTGATTATTATTTCAAAGTTGCACTGAGTTAAACCTTAGATGCACCTTTTCCGAAGGAAAAAAAAGCTATGCTAAAGACCCTTCGACACAAAAAGAAGCTATAAAATGTTATTTTAAAAACCTCTGTTCGTTTTTTTTCTTTTGTATGTTGTTCTATCATCATAAGTCCTAATCATACATACTTATCGAATAATGATGATTTTTTAAAAACTTAAACTATTAACATGCCAAGTTTTTTTTTGTAATGATGCAACTCAATTTTATGATCTAAAACACCACAATATTTTCAATGTTCTTCACGCAAACTGGGTTATTTCTGGTTCGATTATTGCCGCCTGGAATATATGAATGATTAGCAGAAACGTTTATTTATACTAATTATTAATTTTCCAATGTCTCAATGTCAAATACCTACATTATTAACTCTTTATACATTTTTGTGCCCACAGGAATCCATTCAAAAGTAGTGATCTTAATGGATTCCTAGGGGTCAATAGCATTTCAGCTCACACTGCTTACCAAAGGCTAAAAATACAAAATGCATCAAAGATATTGAGATCTCTCAAAAATGCACAACTGTGTACAATGAACAGTATGAACAGAAAAGGATGAAATATACTAGATACTGAAAGTCAAAAACAAAAATGTTGTTGGATGCATCAGAAGATTAATGTGCATTGACACATGCCAAATCATTTTTAAGTTGAGTAAAAGTTGTTGTTCTTTGACTCACCTCAACTGTTCCAATTTGATGTCATTGAAATAAATTTTTTTCTTTTTTTCTTTTTTTTGTCAAAAAGTCGTGAATCCATCTGTGGTGGTGGGTTAAAGACGTCACTATGGTAAGTTGTGATGTGTACAGCCTGATTCTAATGATGCAACATAAATGTGTGTGTGTGTGCACTATG
>JBAMYA010091383.1:0-21718 GCA_037176975.1 Arrhamphus sclerolepis | reverse complement strand
TGTCTGTCTATATGTGGCCCTGCGATGGACTGGTGACCTGTCCAGGGTGTACCCCTGCCTTTCGCCCGAAGTGAGCTAGGATAGGCTCCAGCAGACCCCCGTGACTCTGAACAGGAAATAGCGGGTGTAGATAATGGATGGATTGATGGTTTATATTCTTAATCACACATTCCTGCTGTATTAATGGTGAGCCATCCACCAAAGCATTACTATGTACCTTAGAATTAAGAGTTTTATGCGGTGGAGAGGGTCGCGGTCTGATCTGATTAGTGGATCAGTGCTGTCAGCTAATGTTTGTCATACACAGAGACACATTTTCAGAAGTAAAGCTTGGGAGGACATGGGGGAAGTGGGTGAATGGTATGACTGTGTTTATGGCTGCAGACAGCAGTGATGTGTCACAGGCAAACAAGCCCCCTCTAGCCAGTGTTTCTGAATTTTGCAGCCGCTGATAGCAGCCGCTATATCGACTTGATGTAGCAGCTATCAGAAGGGCCGACTACCACTGAGCGAAAACTGGGTCTCCTTTTTTTCAGCTCACTCGTTACTTTTCTATAGAACATAGTTACTAGCAGTTAGCAACTAATAACCTTGGATGCTTCATGAGTTTCATGTCTTTTAGTATGTATCTACTATGTAGAAAGTAATAAAAATAAAGAAGTACTATTGAATGAAAAGGTGTTTTCCAAACATTTGACTGGTAGTGTATTTGTGAATCTGATTTTGATGGAGTCAGTGCCTCACCACATGTCACTGATTAGGAGCATTAGGATATTTATTTTGGTGTAATTTATTTTCAATAGTTATACTCTATGCACACTTCAGTTTCATGTCATGAGTTGGTAGTGGGTAGGCCCAATGAGCTACAGAGTGAGAGCCAGCAGCAGTGCAACAGTGTCAGAAACAGGCATTGGAACTGGTAAGATGTTTTAACTGTAACTGTGTAATAGGAAATTAAGCAGTGATGGAGAATTCATTCTGATTCTCATAATACATATTGAAAATATTCTTTGAATCAAATGAAGTACAAAATTAGGTGTATAGCACAATGCATCACCATGCATCATTGCAGTTTAATTAATTAGTGTTTACTTTATCTCAGAAACCCATAAACCATTCTGGCTCTTTAGATCAAAGAGGACTGAAAAGTTAGTTATTTTTAGACTAGTGTGTAAGAGAGAAAGGAGCTCAACAGAAGGACAGAAAGAACAGAGATGAACTTGCAATTGTTTGACTCGAGATGTAATTTTAAACAACACAATACACTGGATTAGATTTTAGATCAAACATTAGATACATACAACATTTTACTTAATGATACATTACATGCAACATCACACTGTTTAAATGTGTATGCAGCTGGAAATTAAATAACAAATCATTTGGGCAGCCTTCTGTAGTCTGTTGTCTACTATTATAACAACTTTTATGTACTGTGTACAAATTGAAAGAAGAACCCTCAGCTCAAATTTACATCCGGTCCAGCCGGGCTAAGCGCAGGTTGTCCTTAAATTCTAGAAACGCCCCTGATAACTACTGATGGAAAGAACAAAATTTCAAATGACACAGACAAATGGTCATTTGAACAACTGAAACTAATAATAAAACTGTCAAATTGAGTGTAGTGACAACTGAGGTACAGTTCAAATATAAATAAGGGTGAGACACATTTGTTACATATCCCATGTTGAGTGAACATAGCGAGCCAAAATTAATTAGGTACGCATAAACGGAGCCCTAAATGAGTGCCCACCTGTCATGATGACTCATGTTTGTGGTGCAAATAAAAGGGAGAAACCTACAAGCAGGTCATAAAATGTGAAGCTTTTATTCTACTTTTACAAATACTACAACAGTTTTATTTATCTGAGACCTATGTGTATTTTCATAACCAATTTGTGGTCCAGTAGCGGGGAGAACATGCTCCAGTGTACTGATGTCAAACAGACAAAGAAGGGGGGAAGCAAATTCCTTTCAGGGAGGAACACTATGAAAATAATAATAGAGGGGAAAACATCCCTAGCATATAAGTTTTGCAAGCATGTAGTTGCAAACACTTCTTTAAATGAAACTTTGATGCCTTTCTTTGCAGAGACAAAGAGGCCTGCCAGAGTTCCATGGAACATGACACCAGAGCTGGGACCAAGTCTTTGCTTTGCAAGTCTCAAGTAGTTCTCAAATCTTTGTCCTCAAGTCTCGAGTCAAGACAGGCAAGCTTCAAGTCAAATCCCAAGTCACAAACTACAAGTTCTTTGTGCAGCTCCAGTGCCGAACAAAGCAGGAAGTTGTTCCATCTCCGTGTTTTATCCACGACTCACATGCTTTTCATATAGTGTTTTATTTTTTGTCAACTACTTGATTGTTTTTGTACCAGATGAGATTATTCTTGGTATCATATTTGTGGTTCGCTGTTTTTGTTTGAAATAATGATCTCATTCTGGTTCTTTTTTTGATTGGCAGCACTCTCGCATTACTCAGGTGGGCACTATTTAAAAAGTAGTTACAAGTACAAGAGCAGGAGTCATAGTGGAGGGGAAAATGGAACTGACTAGCCAAGAGATTGGTTGTGACCTAAAAAAAAAGTGCAAAATGTTGTATTTTTGACTCTCCAAGTAACAACTGTTAAATAGACTTTCTCAGATGAATAAATGAATAATGTATTTTTTGGGGAGGAATCTTGTTCAGTCCCTCTGTCTCTGAAGATCCTCTTACCTTTGTGCTTTTGCACAAAACAATTTCGGCCGTCATTCAGATTCACCTGCAGCGCATCCCTCCGGAGCTGAGGGACTCATGGTAAATATCACCAGCTTTAGAATAGTATTTTTTGGGGAATTCCCATTCAGCAAAGGTGCATGTGTGGCATCAACAGTTTCAATATTAGCTGCAGTTTCTGCTGGTACTTTTAGCTGTGTAATGGCTCTGAAACCAAACCCGCTGACACTTAATTTACACAATAAGAGGTGACATTATCTGCTAAGTCGCATATAAACGTAACTAAGTTTTCAGGCGAAGAGGCCAAGTCTAACTTTTAGGTCAAGTTTGGCTGAATCAAGCTTGAAATTGTATTGCATTTGTAAGTATTTCTAAAGAGCAATATTGTACTGGATAGGCAGATTAAAGTGATATGTGTATCTTCAAGGAGATACTTGTCATCACAATTTAGTAATTAGAAAATGATGATATAACCTGTGACCCTGCACAGGAATAAACTTGTATGCATAATGAATAGATAAATGGTTGGAACATATAAGAAAAGTAATTCTTGAGTTAAGATATAATATGAGTTGCAGTTACAGTTATGTTTTTGGAGACATTTGGGTGAGAGGACTCTCAGTCAGATGAACATGGCTGAACAGTCTAGCACATCTTTCAAATTAAAATGAATCAGCTAGAAAATTGGACTTCAAAGATCTTATCATTACTTTTGCAAACAAGAAGAGCCAGCAGGCATTTAGTGGGGAACAAACTCCAGCATTAAAAGTTGATTTTTAATTACGTTTCCCGTTACAATGTAAATAGTTGCAGACTTATATTGTCAGGTGAATTTTACAATTACAAAGCCATAAAGCAACACCGTAGTTTTTTTTTTTTTGTTTTTTTTTGCAGTGTTATATTGGACATGGTATAGATAACATATTGAAATGTATTTTGCAATATTAATGTGCATAACATATATCAGTGTATAACATTGTTTTTAGATATCTTATTTATTAATATTAAAATTGTGCTTAAATTAATATGATTTTTGGCTCTTGCTCAGGAAATATTTATTTACTATATTCACTCTTGCAATTATTTAGCCCGTTTGCTTATCTTGTAGTGGAGGTGACTAGGGGGCTTTTTCAGGGGACCCAGACTTTCTGGCAGCAGCCCTTGACAAGAGTGTAGAACATCTCAAATGCCACTTATCAGCCACACAGTCACTTTCTCACACAAACTCCCAGCATGCAATGCAGAGATGAATAAATATGAAAGCCCCTGCAGTGAGACACATTTCCAATAAGAACTGGAAGATAGGTGCGTATTTGATTGGAAAGAGAAAATACTGGAGGACAGGAAAGGAGATGAAACAAACAAGAGGTGAAATGCTGAGGCTCGGTTTCACTGACGGGTTCTGTGTTTTAGTCTTGGGCATGCAGTCTGTGATACTCTGACTGCCTCAACAACTGAGGAAAGAGGCAGTAAGGGATTTAATGAAGAAGAACGGAGATCTGGAGATAAGTGGAAAGGCCTTTGAAACTGACAAAGAGAGTTAGCGAGAGAAAGAGAAACGCAGGGACATTCACACAGATCAGGGAGAGAATACTAAAAAAATGTGTTCATCTGCTGACTTTGTTCAGTTTTCCTCCATCTTAGATAGTGTATTTCTTCTCATGTCTTCGTCTTTTTTATTTATTTTTTCTTATTTGATCAAGCACTAAATCTTCTTGAAATTAACAAGAAATGCAACGAAATATGCAACGCCTAAAGGAAAATTGCTTCATTCATTATTTAGCTTTATTATTTATTTCCTTTTATTATTTTTGTAAAATATCAAAATTGTGTGATTTATTTATTTATTTATTTATTTTGATCTTTTGTTTCCTCAAATAGCTTTTTTCTCCTGGTCAGTTCGAGTCAAATGTGTCATTTCTTCCTGTAAAGCATGAATCCTGACACATCCTGTGATGAAATCTGCAGTTCTCAAGATGCATAAAATGACATTTTTCTGCAACACTGGAGGATTATTTTCTTTTGGTTTTAAGAGAACGACTCTGGATAACATAAAATCTCTTTCTTCAGTGTTTCAGAGAGTGCAAGTCAACAGAAATCTTTGGATGTAGTTTTTTTTTTCTTCCCTTCACCCAACACACACACACACACACACACACAGCTGCACTTGTTACAACCAGCGGAAAGGCTCTTCTGACAGGTTGTTTGGTCTGCAGACAGCCATGCTTCCAGCATTATGTGACCAGACTAAAACCACATCCGGCTGTCACTCTGGAAAATAAGCTTTCAGTCATTAACAGACGTACGTTCCCTGATAGCTGGACGTGACCAATCAAACTTCACATTTGCTTTACAAACTTCCAATCATGGAAAAGACTTAAAACATGAAAGGGAAGTGATGGGTGTGACAAAACTGATTAACAGCTGTTTAAAATTCCATCAGTGTCTTTTTTTTTTTTTTTTTTTAATTCACCCCAAAGCAAAGCTTAGCATATCCTTGTAGATATCCAGGCCCGATCCATCAGGGGAAGGAGTTATGCAGTGACCTGAACTCTGCCTTTGAAAGCAAATCCTGATGCTCAGTTGTGGTCAAACTGAATCTTCAGTTCAGTGAAGTTTAATTGTACATCAGCAATTCACAACAAAAGACATCCATGGCACTTTACAGAGAGCAGGTCTAATTAAATGCATTTGAAATATGTCCAATTATAATCCTGTTCAGTCCAAATCGTCATAACTGCACTCATGGAAGTCCAAATCATAAAGAAACTAGTCTAAGAACGCAAACAGACATGGAATCTTCACTTCATTTCAGTTCAGGCCCTTGTTCTGATCACAGAGCAGCAGGATGATGTGGAAGGGAAGAACTCTCAGCTCACAACACCACAAGTCGACTCCCACCACACTGAAAAGAGGAAACAATAAGTCAATGAAAGCAGGCATGGCAATAATTATGTGTGACAGAATGAAACACTGAAAAGAAAAGGATCTATACAGAAAGAAAATCATATACATCTCCATTAAATGTTGAATGAAGATGTAAGTGCAGACCACTTAACATTTACCTATGAACACTATCAAGAAATAATGTTTAAAGTTCTTGGAACCAAAATGTTATTTCTTCAATTGATTCTCATCAGAAATTCTTTTTTTAAAGAAGTTTTGGAGCAGCTTTATTAAAAAAAACAAAAACAAAACAAAAAAAAAAAAAAACCTCTAATCTAATCCAGACAGAATTCATTTGTTTTTAGGCATCATTCTAAGACAGGATGTTCCTAATTTTGGCAAAATTGTCATAACTACACTGTTTCTCGATTGTTCAGGCAGCAACCTCTGCTTCTTAATTCAAACATGAATATTACAAGTTATCCAGGACTTCATGTCTTTAAGACATAAAGACGTCTATGCAGCCTGACACGGTGTTGCTTAATCCAGGTCCCATGGGACCCATCGCTCTGCATGTTTAAGATGTTTCTCTAATCCAACACATCTTTAATGGATTATTAACAGACACGTGCAGAATTTGATGATAAGCATATGATGATCCATAAACGATACAGTACTGCCTTTCATAACTTAATGTTATGCATAATACATTTACATTTAAGGGTTTGTGACAAAACAAGCATGACCTAGAGTGCTCTGCTAATTTTTCCATTAATCTAGAAAGAAAACGTTGCTTGTGTTTTTGCACTTTTTACTGAAAATTGAGTAAAGGCCTAAGTAATCTTTTTTTTTCTACAAGCACTTTACAATTTACTTCTCATTCACCCAGTTGCATAAACCTTCATATAGAGCTTCCTCATGCCTCCTGCATATGGGAGCCCAAACTGAACCAAAAATAAGTAAACACAGACATATTTGTGTGAACTACTGTAATCAAGCTCATGACCAAATCAATAAACTGTATACAGTCACAAAGAGGAGCTCTGGTTAATAAAATTAAAACAGAAGCTGTAGAGGAGGACGTGAAAGCTGATGATGTGTCATTCCTGAATATCTACAAGCCTGCAGCACTAGAAGACCAGCATGTAGAAAACAAATGCATCTTATTGTCAGCAGCTGTATGTATGACGTATTTAGTTAATTCCTTAGCATTTCTGCAAATGTGCTGAGTGGTTGTTGGAGTGTTTCTTCCTGATAAAAGCAGTGGAGGAGACATGCCAATTAGGAAATGGAACATTTGGTTATTGTCAGTGTATTTCTTGAGGATTTCCCAACTAAGGATGCCATATTTGCCAAGACTTTTTGCAGTGATCAAAACATAAGCTGTCCAACGTTGCTGGCACATACAGAACTGTTACCCCAGCTGTCACACAGGGAATCAAGGGGAATTATCATTTCTGTCATTTGTTGCTGCCAATTTCTTCCATACCTAAAAGTTTGCTGATGTGTCTTATTTTTTTCACACACACACACACACACACTCCCACCACCAGCAGCTTTAAAAAAAAAAAAAAAATACAAAAACAAAGCATTTATCTATCTATCTATCTATGGAAAATATTATGTCTGTTCTCACCAGACAACATGTTGCCTCCCAGCAGCCAAAACTGCATGGACTTGAGCCCATCAGTGAGAATCAGTACTTAAGTGCATATTGATGGCAATTATGTGGAGGAAAATGTGTACAAGCTGTATAAGTCTAAGCTGTCTGTCTGATGTGACCATCTGTCGAAGCAGACTGAACAAACGTTAGGGGACAGAACTGCAATGCTACTGTATCAGCAGCTATGAAGTGGTTTTAGAATGACAATTGAAAATAAATGCAAATGGACAAATAATGCAGACTTGGATTATTTTGCGAGAATTAGCAGTTATTGACTGAAAACAAGACACAAAGGTATTCCTCTGACCTGAATTAATCAATGAGTAATTATATGTGGGGCTGCATGGTGGTGTACTAGTTAGCACCGTCACCTCACAGCAAGAGGATTTCTAGTTGAATCTCAGCTGGAGAAGCTCTGTGAGGAGGTTGGAGCGTGCTCTCCCCTGTGTCTGCATGGATTTCTCTCTCTGGTTACTCCTGCTTCTTCCCACAGTCCAAACAACATGCTTGTTAGGTTGATTGGTGACTCTAAATTGATCGTGGGAGAGAGGGCGGATAGTTGTTTGTTTCTTTGTGGCCTGTAAGAGACTTGAAAACTGTGCATGACAGCTGGGATCGGCTCCAATCCCCCCCAGGACCCCGACCAGAATGAACTGGGTATATGAATGAATGGATGGCTTGTTTTGTTATCAGCATATCACAAAAACAGAGTGAAAACAAAGAGTTTTCTAAGAACAGAAGTATTGTTGTCAGAGAAATAAATAAAAAAGTCAAAGGCTAATAGTGTCCCTAAAGATTTTTTAAATGACTGTTTTAGCTATTTGTAATTGTGGTAATATGTTCAACCATCATGAAACAGCTAATATGCCTCTAGGATGTGGTGAAAAGATGCATTTAACAGATTTGTAGAAAAAAAGAAAAAGAAAAAAGAAAATATAATGTACTACATGTTAAGAGCCTCAGGCTAACCTGCAGGAATCTGGAGTTGAATTAAACCTGAATTAAACTCTAAACCAAGCAGGGCTTCATGTTAAAGGCCAACAATGATATCAGTAGGATAAAGAAAATGGAAATTAAAAAGAAAAAAAAAACATCTGTCTATAAGTATTTCTGGTATAATGTTTTGAAGTTCAATCTAAATTGAGGATAAGTGCCCACATTTAACACTTTACTCACATTAAAATCTAGTGGATGTTTTATAAAAGTAGTCCTAGCTCCTGGAGAAAATATGCATGTTTCAAAGGAAATATGAGATCTGGCGACTGCAAGGGCACACTGGCCTGAAATGTGCTACCCCCTGGAAAAAAAAAAAAGAAAGGTTGGAGGAGAGGTTTGGAGGATAAGGTCTCAGTCTCTTCACAGAAACAAAAACGACCTGAGGCATGCATCCAAAAAACTCAAGCACAAGAAAAATAAGCCTTTTAAAAACTGGGTGGCTATGAGTGCTGACCAGAATCCCATTGAAAACCCTGCAAATTAGCTGAAATTGCTGTCGCAAAGAAAACTGAAGATTTTAATGGAGTTTGAACACACAGCCGTGACAGAAAGAACCACACAGATGCCCGAAAGTTGTGCACAACTTTGAGATATATTTAGAAGTGATGGTTGCCATACAGTCTGTTGTGAAATTAAGGAGCGTAAATGTGGCCTGGAGTTCTGTCTATCTGTGGTCCCTGGGTGTCTATCTGTCAGTCTTCTATCTATCTATGCAACGTTGCTCTAAATGGTTGTAATGTGAAGGGAATGACATCCAGCTCAGTGTGTCACACACAATCTCTTCTCATTTATGATCTTTCTCTCCAAAACAAGCAACATTTTTATATGAACACAGCTATGCGTGGAGAGGAGACTGGGGGCCAGCCAGTACATTTTGCCAAACAATACACAAAAATACTTTTATTATACTACCATCTTTTGCACAGTTTATGCATCCTCACTGGTAGCAGTGGTTAAAAATAGTATACAAAAACTTTTTTTTTTTTTTTGTCTAAGAAAGAAAGAACGCAGCTGAGGGGCCTTTCATCTCTGCACTTTGTTGTATAAGAGCTGCCACTGTATAACTCTTCTGCAAACTGAGAGTGTTGTTGCTTTGGTTTAACAACATCTTGACCAGTCGGGCATGTTTATACCAGTAAGTGAACTCATGAACAACAAAAAAATCCACACATATAAACAAGGATATGTGCTATAGGTTCTCTTTAGAATTTCAAAGTTGTTTAATCTGTGTTGATGTCATGATGAATACTGGAAGAAGCATTTTTGCCTGTTGTTTTGAGACATCTTCCTATAACGTGTGAGGACAGATACATTTGTTGTGTTTCGGTCTGATGATTTGATACAATAGAGGACGAAGCATCCAAAATGCAAATTTCCCTTTGTTTTGAGTTCTTCAGAAAGAAACCTGCTCGCCTTCGGAGCAGAACAGGCTGCCTGTTTCAGTTTAATATGATAATGATCAACTCTCACAAACAGACAGCTGCAAATGTTCAGGTGGAACAAATCAAGCAGAAAAGTTTTGGGCAGGTTTGTTGACTTGAAGCAGGAACTCTCATACATAACTATATTTAAAAAAATAATGATAAAAATGAGAGGATTAAGGAAAGAAGTCATCCAGCAACCTTCTCTGACTTATACTGATATACAAACAAACATAAAACTAAATTCAAATTTGCATTCTTGTATTCATAACAACAACAACAACAAAAAGAAATTTTAGGTTGAGGCATATTGCCTGTCTCAGCTTATTTAATATGCTCACACACAGCCTGGAATAAGCTCGCACAAACAAACTAGACACAATTATAAATACAATTACAAAATAATAATAATGATGACAGCAATGATAATAATAATAATGGTGCATTACTTTCAGTCCTTCATCTTCATCACACACTAGCAAAATTCTCTTTAATTATTTAACATTTTAACATTTTTTTAATCTAGGAAAAGAACTAATTAACCTAAATTTATCATCAAGTCTTCCACAGTTTCACTCCTAAAACAGAAACACATCTGCGTTCAGTATTTGTCCTAAATTTAAATGTTTCCAACACATGCAGACCTCTTAATTTATAATGTGCACCTCTTAATTAAAAGAAGATTTGGAAAGGCTTTTATTTATTGCTTGAAATGCAATCTCCAAAGTTTTTCAATACACAATGTCCACGAATTTTTAAATTCTCATAATCCATAAAGAATTGATTAGCAGACGCCAGGCATCCAACTTTATTTTTTAATTCTTATTGCATGTTTTTGAAGTTTATTTATTGAATCTGTATATGTTTTATATACTTTCCCCAAATTTCAACACAGTATGGCATGTAAGGCAGAACAAGTGAAGAACAATATATGAAATTATTTCTGATTCAGTAAATATCTTACTTTGTAAAGAACAGCAAGTGATTTTGATCATTTCAGTTTATATATTCTATTATTCTATATGTGGCTTCCAACATAGCTTATGATCCATTATCACTCTCGAGAACTTGGTTTCATTTACTCTATCAATATCAACTACGTTTAAATTCAGTTTTATGTGACAGTAGGCCCTTATACCACCAAACACCATAAATTTAGTTTGACTTTCATTAAGTGGTAACTTATTAAAATCAAGCCATTTTTTAACCTTGATCATTTCCCTTCCTGTGGTTTTTAATAATTGTTTCATATAATCTCCTGAACAAAACAAATTAGTGTCATCTGCAAACATAAAATACTTAACATGTTTGAGACTGTGCAAATATCATTTCAATAAAGTAAAAATAGCGTAAGTCCTTGAAGTTCATAATGATTAAAGCACCTTTCTTAACCACGTGTTGCGTTTCCTTTGCTACACAGCTGTTCATAAACTGCCCAAATACAACATGAAGTTGGAACATTCATGCTTGCAATTATTTATCTCAGGCACTTCTGCAAGATTTTTAATTTATATATAATTTCCCAGTGATGGCTGCTGGCCCATATCTGCTCAGGACAGTCTGAATTAAGGTGAAGATTTGATGCAATGTGTTGGATTGCTTAGCTAGACTGCTTTTTGACTTGGCATTGATAATAAATTCTATTAGACTGGAATAAATTGTATCATAAGTTAATTTTAATGAAGTAACATAATTGGGTTTGAAATGAAATGAAATGAAATGGGAAATATTCCGTTGCATTTGTGATTTACTACTATTGAATTGAATTGAATTGAATTGTGTCTGAGGTGCAGTCCTGCTTTACTGGAGCAGTAGTTTGAATATTTGACTTTTCCCATGACCTTTACAAAATGTGCAGCACAATGACAAAGAAAAGAATAGCTCTAGTCTCTCTTAGACATAGCAATAAATACAACTGCAAATTGCATTGCTTATGAATGAATTTGGTGATGAGTGAATTTGATGTCATACATGACAAATTGAATAAACTGATAAATTAATGTGGATAAATGAAGAAACAAAGCAAATAAGACATTAGCATGCATCTAAATGAAATTCTTGCATTGATTTAAACATCTAGCGGTGGATTTTCAATAAAACATTGTCTCCACAGTCAGAGGAGAAAGCACATGTACAAAGAGGAATTGTGGTCATCTGGGACAGCTCCAGACATGTGCACAGATGTCAATCTACCACATCCTGTTCATCATTTCAGTGGTCATGCGTTACACAGCCTGCTTCAGTGCGTCTATTGGATTTCATGAGTGGTTGAGCAATGAAACCAGAATGAGAAATAAGAGCGTTAATCTCCACATTGACCTCAGGCTGAGCCAACATGATGGCCAGCTGTACTGCTTAATGACATATTGACTGGCTGTTTTGATAATGTGAGGCTTGAAGAAACAATGTCCATCTCTAGAGGAAGACAAAAGAATATCAACCCAGTCATGTTTTCTTCACTTTACTTATGAAGAAGAGTGACTTTGAAAGAAATTTTAAGCCTGAGGGGATTTCCTTTTTTCTCACAGTGGAGAACTTGTAAAGCCTTCAAAGAGCAGTTCAAAGAAGCATTTTACTTGCTTCTCATTTCCAAAGTAAATTTTGCATTTTTTTTTTAATTTCATGTCAAGCTGAAGATTTTATTCTTCAAGACTTTTATGTGGTAGTCAGTTAGTATCTGGGATTATCTACCACAACATTTTCAGTTATTCTCAAAATAGATAATGTGCCATATTAAATTGTACTTCTGATGAATAAATTAAAATATAGATTTCTTGGGTGAAGAACATAATAATGCAATGATTTGTTTTCTTCATGTTCTTGAAAAAACATTTTTCAAAAAGTTTTTCAAGTGCGATTTCCTGAAATGTCACGTTATTTGTCTTACCTAAAATTTACTTTTAATGGAATTGGATCAAATTAGTTGTATTCAGTTAAACTGAAGTTAGCTTGATTATTCCAAGTCTAAGCCTTTGCCTAATAATTATTCAATAAATCATATGTTCTGAAGCTGTTCTTTGGACATACATATTAACACAGAACACACAATTGTATGGGACATTTCTAGCTTAATTTTCAAAGAAACATAAAGAAATGTTGCTTCCTGAGAAAATGAACATGAAGGCTTGTGAGGACAAAAAAACAACAGCAAATAACATAACGGTTCCAAACTCAAATCGCCTGCTGGTGAAACTTGGGAGAAGCCTTCATCCTCCTTACATGAACTGCTTCCACAGGCATATCTGATGGTAGGGACAAGCAATCCATGTGTTTGATCATGTTGGAGGACTGGTTGGCCTGTTCAAAGGAAGCATCACTCCTAATCGCTGCTATTAGACAACAGGGTTCTCATACACGCAACATCTAGCTTTTGTTGTCATAGTCCCAACATTCAAAGTCTTTATTCTCAGCCTTATTCTCTTGTTTTTCTTCTGTTATCTCTTCTTACACTCATGCCTTCCTCCTCTCCTTTTTCCGAACCAACAGTAGACTAATTCCCACTGGCCTCCAGTAGGTCAACAGCGTCGATGGCAGTCGCTGTTAACCTGGACCTCGACTGATCCAGCATGGATTTCACGTTAGTTTGGCAAAGGTTTTACATCTTCCTCACACAACCTTCTGCATTTACCTGGGCTTGGGAGTGGCTCAGAAAGTCCCTTCTTTGTAACCCCCTGAGGCTGCATCTCTGTCAGGTTTCATATTGAATTGTGTTAACTGTACCTTGAAGGTGGGTAGCACAGAAAAAAGAAGAGAAGAAGAAGACAGGCAAAAAAAGGTTGAAAATCCATAATAATACATATTTTTACATTTTAGCAGAAAAAGTTATTCACACAGTCCCCAGAGGTCACATCTGGATTCAAGGTTACCTTGTACTGACAGTCAGAATAGATTATGTCGGCTTGCTTAGCCATATCTGTGTTCATTTAATGGACTGTGAGGGATTTTTGCTCTTTTGTTTTTGTCATTGACAGAAATCCCACAGACAAACAATAAAAGCCTAAAAAAATATTTAACACTTGACCACATGTTTTCACCTCCGGATACACAGTATTAGGTGATTTAATTGAACTGAACTTAACAACCAACTTTGAAAGCTGTCAATGTCTCATTCATCACATGATTTCCTTCCTGTATAACTGTTCCATAACCGTCATTGACAGTAGTTTTTATTGTGTCCAGACGTTGTTGTTTATGATGAATGCACATATTGAGCCTAGTTAAATCTTTGGGGTGCGATGAAGGCACATAGTGCTTCACTGGGTTTTGTACAAAGCAAAGCAAATGTTTGGTTAGAGGGTAATCATGCAGTGGTAGGCACATGTTTTAACTTAAGAGCGCTGTTCTTGTGCTAAAAGCATGTTGCTGAGGGTAAGTATTTCAAAGATGTTCATGTTGCCCGCATTAACAGGAATACAAGGAAGCTATCTAACATTTCTTTACTTGGATTTACCAAGGACTTGACTGTTACTGACAGCTGAATGAATCTAAAAATAACTTCAGTGATTCCCAGCAGCATGTTAGATAGACAGACACGAAACAGCCTTGTTAGTCCAGAGGCTTGGACACCTTAGATCTTTGGTCCCGGATCAGTTTGAAGGTGTTTTTGAACCTACACAATACATGAAAGATTCTTGCAGCCTCTCCATTTTGTGACAAAGAGAGCAGGCCTGGCTGTTACTGATTACAGCTGGCACCCTTGTAGAACTGACGTTTAGCCAGAATACACCGGGTTACCGTTTGACAAGTACTGGCTAAATTTCCTGTCAGAGGATGAATCAGCAGCAGGAGTCTGACAAATACCTCCAGAAGCCTGTGTAACAGCATCGTTCAAGAAAGTACATTATGTTTAGCCAGTTAATGAGATAAGACAGACACTTCTTTTTCTTTTAAAAGCATACTGCTTTTTGAGATTGTTGAATATGGTGTTTGCAATACCTTTCTCTGAACTCATAAAAATGCAGTTTTATTCAAAACTGCTTTGTGATGATGAATTTGCCCTTTTTCTTTTCATTAAGTTACTTCCTGTATATGATAAGCTGATCATTAAACACTTACCTACAACAGCACACAATTAAGTGTCTCTCAAGTCAAATATCTATAACCTCAGCATTTTCATTGTTTTCACTCATCTAATCTAAAAGAATCCTGACTTAATTATCATATTATCTCAACTTGAAAAGAAAATTAATAGTCTTTCAAGGTCAGAACTTCCATCTCACTGCAGTTACCTTTATGAAACTGGAGTGCAATAGACTTCAGAGTAGAGTCATTCTGCTTGTAAATTAATATGGTAATAACAGACATTTAGAGAGAGAGGTCGCTATTCACATTTAATACCATATCAATAAGCACTGATCAATTAGACCTCTACATACCAGTAAAAGACAAACTGTAATCAGGCATGTGTGCCAACATTAGGCAAATTAGACAACCTAGTTACTGAAAAGCTGTCGCTGTATGGTCATGGCTATAAAGTCATTATTACAGTGAATTATCATCCTGGGTTAGCAGAGGCTAAGCAAGTCAAACTTAAAATAGGTCATTAGAAGGCATATTTCACCTGGCTTGTCAGCACTGTTGGTCCTGCCTCTTTGCAACATGGCGCCATGCAATTTGAGAAAAAACGGGTTTCAAAAGCTCTCTGTATTGTTGAGTCACGTTTGTCCTAGTTTAGGCTAGTTTGCCCATGGTTATATATAGTTGATGGTTCTGTGTCTTTCCCAGATCTTTACTTGACAGGGATAATAGAGGTATCACGGTCATTAAAATAAGGATAATAAATCAAGTCTGGTTACCTTTTTGTTTAAATTCTTAGTGTTACCATGACCTGGTTGACTGGAAATCTACTCTAACATCCCCAAATCTTCTTTTAAACTCATTTTGTGGTCTTTTACCATGTTATAATTAGACTAACCCTAAGCTTTTATTTCATTTCAAACTTGACATCATACCCATGCAACACACTATCTCTGGTCAATAAAATCAAAGAAGAAGAGCAGAACTCAGTTAAGAAAGGACTATAGTGGACAACATCCAACACATTGTGTTCTTTCTTCTTGGCTAGAAGAAGCTGAGTTTTGTCTGAGAACAGACTTCAGAAGTGTGTATCTTATGTTTATCCCCATGTCACACAGCAGAAAAAAAAACTCATGAAAAGACAGTCATTTTCTAAAACTAACACTACTCTGAAGCATGACTGTGTACACGTTTAATGTAGCCATGCAACTGCTCTGTTCTTTGTTCCTCTCAAACCAAAAGTATGATGTCACTTGACCTTTCTTACTTTGTTTATTCTTGAATTAATGTTTGAATCATTTGGTACTTTGATGGAATTTAGCCTCTAACTATATACATAGCATAAACATAAAACCAAGGTCACTGAACTGTTGTGATGTATGACTCATGTCACTAAGAAGTCACAGAGGCAGGAGGCAGAGCAGCCTGTCACGACATTCATTATAACGAATGAAAGTGACACAGAAGCCCTAAAGAAGTGACAGAAGTGTAAAAATTTGCTATTGCTGAGACAGGGTATTCTTAATAAGCAGAACAATAAATTTAAAAGATTTTATTGTTAAATTAATCATATAACAATAATAATATTGTTAAAGTTCTTTGCCTTTCTATAATTGGCAGATATGTGTCTAGGATCATTTATGTTTTAACTGCCTTAATTCTTCATGTCATACTTTCAACAAAGTGTTGGAAACATTCCTCGGAGATTTTGGTCCATATTGACATGATAACATCATGCATTTGCTGCAGATTCATCGGCTCCACATCTATGATGTGAATCTTCCGTTCCACCACATCCCAAAGGTGCTCTATTGGATTGAGATCTGGTGACTGCGGAGGCCATTGGAGTACAGTGAACTCATTGTCATGTTCAAGAAACCAATTTGTGATGATCTGAGCTTTGTGACATGACATCATGCTGGAAGTAGCCATCAGAAGATGGGTACACTGTAGTCGTTAAAGAGATGGACATGGTCAGCAAACAATACTCAGGTAGGTTGCGAAATTTAAACATTGCTTAGTTGGTACTAAGGGGCCCAAAGTGTGCCAAGAAAGTATCCCCCACACCATTGCACCACCAGCAGGAGCCTGAACTGTTGATACAAGGCAGGATGGATCCATGCTTTCGTGTTGTTTACAGCAAATTCTGACCCTACCATCTGAATGTCACAGCTGAAATTGAGACCCGTCAGATCAGGCAACATTTTTCCAATCTTCCATTGTCCAATTTTGGTGTGCAAACTGTAGTCTCAGTTTCCTGTTCTTAGCTGACAGAAGTGGCACCCAGTGTGGTCTTCTGCTGCTGCAGCACGTCTTCTTCAAGGTTCGACATGTTGTGCATTCAGAGATGGTATTCTGCATTCCTTGGTTGTAACAATGGTTATTTGAGTTACTGTTGCCTTCCAGTGATGTGCGGTCAGGAGAGGCAGGGGAGGCAGAATGGAAAGAATAACATATATAATAAATAAATCAAATGTTTACATTTATCCAGTGGTTTGAACTATAAACTAATTTTCCATTTAACGTAACAATTTTGATTGTTTTTAATTAAAATTTGCTGAATTCTCGCATTTCCCATTCAAATACATGGAAAAGTCACATATTGAGGCAGCAGCAAGCTGCCTCACATTGAACTCACAAACTGAGCTCTACCATGCAATGAGAGTGTGTTAATGTATGTCACCAATCAAATGTTTCAACACTTAATATATGCCCCCTGCTTTTCCATAGTTAAGTTGATGTATGTGTGCTCAGCGATCTTACAACGGCTGTGAAGATGCATGAAGTGAGGCTGCAGTTCTCTTCCCTCTTGGTAGGGGGCAGTCATGAGCAGTTCTCCTCCCTCATGGTAGGGGGCAGTCATGAGCACAGAGATTCCACTCCGCAGCTGTAGAACAACTTCAATGATCAATGAGACAGATGTACTTTTAAAACTGAATGAAAACAAGGAAGGACTTCTACAAAAAAGTAACTGAGATTTTGTCCAGGTGGATACATTGACTTAATTTATAAGTAAGGGTAAGACAATAATGACGTTTTTGTTTTGTTTTGTTTTTAAATGAAATGTGCATCATATGGGCTAGAGTTGCTATGTGTAAAGAATGCTGATGTGAGATATGAAACATTACTGGTTAACTGCTGCTGATCAAATGGTGAATAATCTACTCTGTTGGGTTCATATTCACTACCAGTCAAAAGTTTGGGCACATTTAATGGTTTTCTTTCCAGATTTATTTCCATATCTATTTACATTGTAGATTCTCACTGAAGGAATCTGAACTGTGAATGAACACATATGGAATTATATAATATGTCATGGTTTATGTTTTGTTGGTTTTGTTGTGGTATTCATGGTTTTTTCAGTGTTGGTGGTGTTTCCTGTTTTATTTTGAAGTGTAGGTGGTGTCATGTTATGTTCCTGTTCCTTGTTTCGATGATGTGACCCACCTGCATCTCCTTACCCGTCTGTATATAAGCTATTGTCTTTGTTTTCCCCGTGCTTGTCTATAATCTAAAATATAAAATATATTTAGAGTTCTTTCACAATTTTTTTTGTTTTCTACATAATTCTATATATTTTTGCTTCCATAGTTTTGGTGTCTTCAGTATGTATATACTGTGTAAAAAGTAATAAAAACTAAAGAACCATTGAATGAGAAGAGGTGTCCAAACTTTTGACTGATAGTGTGTTTGTAAATCTGATTCTGATGGAGTCAGTGTCTCACCAGCCATGAACCCCACCACACGTCACTGTTGCTTTCCTATTACCTCAAACCAGTCTGCCCATTCTCCTCTGACCTCTCACATCAACAAGGTATTTCCGTCCACACATCTGCCACTCACTGGGTAATTTCTCTTTTTTCGACCATTCTCTGTAAACCCTAGAGATGGCTGTGTGTGAAAATCCCAGATCCCAGATCAGCAGTTTCTGAGGAACTCATACCAATCCATCTGGCACCAACAACCATGCCACTTAAATCCCCTTTCTTCCCCATTCTGATGCTCGGTTTGAACTTCGGCAAGTTGTCTTAACCACCTCTACATACCTAAATGCATGAGTTGCAGTCATCCGATTAACTGATTAGCTGTTTTGTGTTAACAAGCAGTTGAACGGGTGTGTCTAATAAAGTGGCCGGTGAGTGTAATTCCCAGAAAGGGAATAAGGGACTTGTATTCCCTAAAAATTTACAATTTGCTACTGTTTTTGTTGTTCTTCTCTGTTGTGCCACTATGTCAGAAGTGAATAAAAAAAAAAGTGGCACAAAGCATTTGCTATTACACTGCAAGTCACCAGGAAAGAAAATAAAATCAAATCATATAATACCCAGCAGTATCTATACTGCTCTGTTCTGACAAAAATGTGCAGCTCCAGTCTTCCTCACTGAAACAGTGGAGGCAGCGAGTTAGATGGAGCACATCTAATATGTTCTACCAGTTAGCTGGGATTTTCTATGAGACTGCTGGACCGTTCTTATCTGGACTGTTGTCATCTGCTCTAATGGAACAAACTATAGTGCTGTCTATTATCCCTTTATGGTACGAAAAAGTGGTATAAAAACAAAACGCAGGGAAAGAATATCACAGCCTTGGTGATATTAGTGAGTTGTGATTTTATTCATGCAAAGAAAATATATGCTGTTTGTCATTTTATAGTTTTTTTATTTAGTTGTGCATCTCATGAGCACAAATTCAGTCCCATACAGAAATGCTGGTTTTTAATATCTTGCAATGATAACAAGCTCTTATCTTACACCTCATGGAAGCGGCACCAAAGGTCAAAAGACAAACAAAGAAACAAAAAAAAACAAAAACAAAACAGCCCACTGTGGAAAAAGTGATGTTAAATATTGCAAGTTAATTGACTTATCAGTATGACTAACAACTCATTAAACCTCTAGTACATCTAAATACGGTTGTGCATTTAATTTAATTCATGTGTTGAGGTTGTATTATTGTACAGTCCAAGGAAGTTTTAACTTCAAAGGTTTAAATGATACCCTGGTGTGAACGAGTGAAGAACAAATGTGACATTAATAATTCAAACAAGTAAGTGGGCTTTCTGACAAGTCTGTGTACGTTTATTTTCCGGGCATCCAGGCCATTAAATCTAAATTCTTCTTATAATTGTTATGTATTATTATTAGGAGATGTTCACAAGTCCAAGTCAAGTCTCAGTTCTCTTGTTTTGTGTTTGATTGAAGGTAACATCTGTCATTCAGTCTGCTTCAAACATTTCTGTAGTTAAAAAAAAAAAATTCATCACTTATTGCATCTTATGTTAAACCTTCTAATTATACCAACAGCAGTACTTGTTATGAAGATAGTAAAAGAAATAATCTTCTTTAGCTACTATCTTTATCCAGTTTACACACATGTCCCATGCAGGTACTAATGTGGACTGTGACTTTTCTATGAAGTGACTGACCTATTTGGATGGATTTTGAAGTATCCAACAAAATAACACGTTGTCAATCCAGCACTGTTGACTATTCACCCGCTGACAGGGAAGAGAATGATATTCTGACAGACAGGAGATCAAGGTGGAAGAATGAAATACTGCTCACAAGTGTTAAATCACAAATAAGAGCCACGTTTCTAAGTCCATAATTGGCCAGTTTTGATTAAATCATCACAGTTTGAGATGTAGTTATCATAAGCGATTTATCATGATCATCTATGTGGGATTCATCCCCTTTTTTTCTTTAAAAATGAAGTTCTTTCCATTTTCCCCCTGTACATCATGGTCAAAAACTGTCAGTACTTAGTCCATTTTTTTTCACACTTTGCTGCTTCTGTATCGTAAGAATACTGAAAAAGATATGTGATAAGCAAGTTCCCAAAGGCTTTCATTGGCAAACATGACTAATATGTTGATATTTAGATAATATTTATACATTTCTGGGCCACATTCTGACTGACAGAGATCCATGCTTGCTACTAATACTCAAAGTTGTTTTTGTTTTTTTCCCCTTGTCCACCTGCTTTTTGAGCATTGGGCACAGGTTCTCAGTGGAATTAAGATCTGGGGTTTCCTGGGCATGCATCCAAAATTTAACTGTCATTATATCTGAGCCAATTTGTTTTCATTTTTGCCTTGTGACATGGTGCTCCATCATGCTGGAAATACACAGATCAACACCAAATTGCTCCTTGATTGTTGGGAGAAGTTGTGAGGACATTTTCATACCATTATTTATTTATGGCAGCAAACACTCATGTAGATAAGAAGGTGGTTTCTTTGCTGCCCTTCTTGACAAAAGACTGTTTTCCCAAAGCCTTCCACTCACTGTGTGTGCACTGCAGATACATTCACACCCAGCAGCTGCCATTGTTGAGCGAGCCCTGCGCTGGTAGTGACATAATTAGTTGATTTCCCCTCCTGGATACTGGCGAATAAACCATCCTGGTGCTTGTCCTGGACACTCTCAGTCATACTAAACTTTCTACATTCACATTCTACATCACTATCTTTAAATATTTGCTTTTACATTAGAATTTTACTACTAAATGACCATTAATGAAATGTAACTATATAAAATAGGCTCTATGAATTTAGATGTCTGTTGCGGGTCATTATGTTTGTGAAGACCTAGCAAATCAGTATTTGAAAGTTAATAGACCTTTCTTATTGTATGTTAATCACAGGCAAGTAATCAGTCATCATCTTTCCAATGTTGAACAAAAGGCAAATGAGAATGAGCTGTTCTCTGAGCTCTACTTTGATGCTACAGATATGCAAGAGGTCTGACTTCTCACCACTCTTTCAGGTATTTATTTTCTTCAACAGCTCTGACTTGTCTAAAATATTTATTATAGATGTTTGTTTTGTGGAGTATTTTCTTTTCTTCTGACTTGGGTCATCACTGGTGTGCATAGTTGGTATGCTGTTTCATGTTGTTGTTGTCTTGCTGTCCACTGAGTCGATGAGGTGGAGGGGGGGGGGGGGGAGGGGGAGGGAGAGGGAAGGCCAACCTAGGCCGGGGGGGAGGGGGGGGGGTGGAAGAGAAGGGGGGGAGGGGGGCGC